>CM040239.1:285618523-285638523 GCA_022545495.1 Chrysanthemum lavandulifolium | reverse complement strand
AAAAAAAATTTTTCCAATTTTTTTTTTTTAAAAAAATTAAAAAATTTTTTTTGTTTTAAAGATTTTTTTAAATTTAAAAATTTAAATTTTTTTTGGGTTTTTTAAAATTTAAAATTAAAACTTTTTTTCCCCCCTTTTTAAAAAATTTTTTAAAAAAACCCAATTTTAAAAAAATTCCACAAAGAATTTTTAAAAATTTTTTTAAATTTTTTTTTTTTTTAAAAAAAAATTTAACTCCAAATTGTTTTCATATAGGCACACACTAGAACCAAAACGTTAAAGTTTATTCTCATTTTAACATATCAATTCTTGTCCTTAGGAATAATCATGGTAGCCGCAAGATTCTATGATCACAAAGACACCCTTAACTACATTCCCAAACATCACAAAACCAAAGGACTTACCAAGGAACAAGTAGAAATATTTAGGGTCTAGAATCAAGGTATTTCCATGAGGTAGAACCATTCACTAATCATTCCTTGAAAATACCAATCTCCGTGAAGAACTAGCCGCCATTCAATTCGATTGTCTTCTTGACATCGATGAACCAATTTGTCCTAGGTTTGTGTTAGAATTCTATGCTAGTGTGACCGCTTTAGTGATGAAGACGATGATGAATTTTGTCTTAGGTTTAGAATCAATCAAAACGACTACACCATCACATTATCCAACTTTGCTCGAGTGCTAGTAATTCCCAACCGAGGACTTGTGGTTCACTCGGATAAATGGTCACCACCGTTCTTGATGCAATCAATGACCGCACTCTTCCCTACCAAACCCGCTTGGCCGATAAGGATGTTATCCGTGAACACCTTTTAACCCAAAGGGTGATACAACCCGAGTTACCCGAAGGGAAAAGAGGTAAACCGAGATCCATATGGAATGGAGCTAAATGAACTTAAGCCCGAATTTAAGAAATGGGAGGAACTACATAGAGCCAACGCTATTAGCACCATAGGAAATAGGGATCACATAAACGCTTGCCTTTGTCACATGCTCTACAACTTGTCCACCCGACAACCATTCAATTTAGCCTACTACATCGCTAGGAGAATGATTGATATTCCAACTCAAGGATCGGTTGCTCTTCCATACGGGATGCTTCTCACCCGTCTCTATAGAAACTTTGCACCAATTCCACCAACCCCAAAAGGGATGCACCTTCACTATGAACTCATCCCTCACATCTTTGTACCTTTGAGTGATGAACGAGTTGCTAAGACAAAGGGCAAGAGAGCAAAACTTCCAACTCCATCATCATCATCGTCAAATAGCTCCGAGGATGGTCTTCCAAGCTCTCATCTTCCACCTCATGAGTATTATGCGCCTCTTCCCGAGATCGAAAATGAATCACCGAATTCAAGCAAACTAAGGGAATGTTCAAGTGCCTTGGTAGGATGATGAACAAGATTTACAAGAAGTTGGACAAATGAGGGTACTTTAAGGAGTGTTTGGAATAATACATTATCGTTAATGTTTGATACTATTTAGTTGTTTTTATTATGTAGGATGATAATATAACTTGAAACAATGTTGTATGCTAACAATCTCATGTAGGGGGATAGCACAAGTATGCTATCAAATTTTACCCATTTTTACTATAATGTGAAAATCAATAAGTCTTGCTCAAAATCTATGCTCCACTATGTTTATACATGTGTTATTTACTTTTCCTAACTAGAATTGTTTAGTGTAACAACTTTGAGAAAATTTCGTGTTTCGAAAAGTCCCCACACCTAAAAACATACTGCCTACTTTTCCGCACTACACGGATCGACGGCACCAACGATTTGGTACCGCTCGTTATGTGAATTGGCACCACCATACCAGACACAGCGGACCGGACAAGACCTTTTTTAGGTTCCGCCATGTACATTTTTGGTGCCAGGATCCTCCTGTAATTTTCTCGAATTTCACTCTTTCGTAATTCCAAATTACCATCCATCACTTATAAATCAATCTTAACTAGTTTATACTCTTATTAGAACTAGTATAATTTACTTAGGTATATAAGAAATCCATTTCCACCAAAATTCAAAAATTTGAAAATCCATCAAGGAGCCCTTTATATAAAGGAAGGAACCAAATTTTGGTACCTTCAAACCGGGTAATCTTATTGTTAGGCAATTCCACCATTAGAACACATTTATTGCAAATCTTTTCTTCTTCACTCCATCTCTTGTATGGATTGACTTGGGTGATATGACTAGCATTCAACCCACTTCCAAATCATTAGAACCTCATCTCTTCAATGGTTTAACATCAAATCAAACACATTTCTCCATAATTTTCACTTCTATAAATTGAGAGGTTTTACCATGATCATCCTCACACCTTCTTCATTCTTACTATTATCTAGCAAAGAAAACCAAGTCAAAATGACAAAATCCTCTCCAAAACCTTGCAAGAAAACCGCTAGAATTAGTGTGAGGCCTTGTTGCTTTGTTAACCTTAGCTCCTCATCCGAGTCTTCTCCACTCACGATCTCATCTCCCATCCGAGATGATACAACTTACCTTGGCTACACCTACTCAATCACACATTGAGATCACCACTCCACCACCTACAAAACACCAACTTCACCTCCACCCACCCATCCAAACATCCAAAACACCTCACCACCTTCACCACCAAGGTCTCCAACTCTCATTCCTATGGAGTTATTTTCCACTCCACCAACTTCACCAAATCCTTTCTTGAGGACTTGGATGACTTTCCTCCTAGGCCAAATCATCCACCACCATTGCCATCCTTTGGCACAATTGAACGAATAGCTCATGAATCACCAAGGTCATCTTTTGACCCAAACGTCCCACTAGGGCCAAAACCTCTTCTCTTCCACCCCATTCACAAAGACATTCATGGTCCTTTGTATGGGGACCATCCACTACCAACATCAATGTCCCTCATCTTGAGGACATTGAGGAGTGCATGGGATGCCAATCCCACTGAGAGGAGATTCAAGCGAACCCCACAACCTCCACCAATTCAAAGGCATGGTGGATTCTCACCTTAGTGAGACTATGCAATGCAAAATGCTTTGCTAGCCTCCATCATGACCACTCCAAACATTCCCAACACCACCAACACATCTACCATACCACCACCACAACCTTCCCAAACATACTACCCCTAGGCATGGTTGCTCAACTTGTGAGCAAACGCCCAAACCGTGGAAAGGACCTCGGGTTATGGTCCATGACTTCCAAGAGGAAATGAGGTTCATCCTCAATCATATCCTCGAGCGCCTCAACGCTCTTTCTCATCCACCATCTAATTAGGATGCTCATAGATTAGCATTTCTAGTTCTTCTTTTCTTAGGATTATTTTCTTTTTCTTGTACTAAAACACATCATTGTGTTCTCCTTTCATGATCTTTATTCATGAAAATTTTAACTAATGAATGGTGTTTTTATTATAGTGTTGGTACTTTTACATAGTATTTGGAAATGCTTGAATGATCATTATTACTAACTTTTTTTTGTAGCTTTACTTTCACAATCCATGTATCTTCCCATTAAGCACCCAATTTGGGGGAGCTGATCATGGGGAGATAATGGCTCGCTCATTACATTCAAGATAGCCTCTTCTTTTGTTGAGACAAAAGGGGAGAAAATATAGAACTTGAACTTGTTTATATTTGACTTTTCCGAAAAGTCAACCGCATACATTGACTTTGTGAAAAGTCAAACATGATTCCTCATTGATAATACTTGACTTTTCTTAAAGAAGTCAATCGCATACTTTGACTTTCTCGAAAAAGTCAACATCATGCATCAACTAGTAAATACTTTGACTTTCCGAAAAGTCAAACATCATACACTTGCATTATCATTTCCTTTTCAAGTTCTAAACTAATATTTTATAACTCTTGCACAACTTTGTATCTTTTATAAAATAATTTATATTTTGTCCTCAACAAAAAGGAGGAGATTGTTAATACAAATATCGTCATTAAACGTTATTTATATTTTTGATCTTTACCTAAGTTTTGTTAACGACAAAAGTAAATTTAATTTATATAAAAGCTTAAAGCTTGTCAAGTTTAATAGATATTAAAACAAGCTTTTTCAAATAATATCTTCATCATTTAAGCATTTACATTGTGACTAATCATATCTCAATATGAGTCTAAGTATAATGTATGATAGTAGTTTTTAGAATGTTTTAGTTTCTTAAAAACTAAACATTACTTATGCATTTGCATATTTCTAAAAATAGAAAGACAACACATGACATCAAGTAATGCATCATGGAAATCATTGAAAGATTTCATTAGATATTTTGTGTGGATTTGTACTCTTCATATCTTACACAATCTTACATAGATATGGTTGACTTTGGCAAAGATTTTGATATCTTGGCTGTCAGACCTGGCGGTACCAAAATGGTACACGGGCGGAACCCTTTAAAGGGTTTCGTGGTCCGTGGACGCTCCTGTCCATTTTGGCTATAAATAGCAATGCCAAACCAAGTAGTTTTTTCATCCTTTCTAATATACTCTCATACATATCTTCTCTCTAACTTTTCTAACTCGGCTTATATCATATTAGTGATCTCTTTGTAGCAAAGAAGATCAAGTCACATTCAAGCTTCAAACGAAGTTGGAAGTCTTGTTTGTTTAGTGTTGTATGATCTAGTGTTGATTCATACTTCATTGTTGTATTAAACCATCATAATCTTGTGAGTGTGAGTGGTTAGTATTTTATTCCTCAAAATACATTGTGTGTGGGAGTGGTTGTACCCTTGGAAAGAACTCGACATCTAGCTTAATGTCGGAAATAGTGTGCGAAGTGTAAAGGTTTTCTCCACGGTGAAAGGAGCTTGTTGACTAGTGAAGTTAAACTCTCGAGTGTGAGACTCGGGGAGTGGAGTAGGGCAAGGAAAAAGAGTCCTTGTAGACCGAACCACTATAAACAACTTGTTGTGGTTTGATCATTTCTTTCCTTATTTACTCTTTACATATTGCTTGCATATTTCATTAACATATCAAAGATCAATATCAATTGATCTTTCAATAAGTTTCAAAACAAAGTTTTTAATTGGTAAACTATTCAACCCCCCTTCTAGTTTTCTACACTTACTTTCAATCGCAGGGTTGGAGAAGAAAGGAAAGTCTTGTCCCAATACAATTACAAATATCTTTTGTGACATCAAAAGCAAAGCAGATGCGGAAACATTTCTTAGTAACTTTTAACTAATCACTTTTCGAGGTAACGGCCTAAAGTTCAATAGAAAAGAAAATACCTTCAATTTTGACCTCTATCTCTTTCTCGCCGCTCACGCTTGTTTCGCCTATTCTCTGTTGCAAGCTTACCGCAATACTGCCCCGAAAACAGCTTGAAAAATTAGCATCATTAGACTCAAATCTAACAAACAAAAGATTGGGCTATTTTTTAGTACGGTTCTATTCTCACAACTCATGTACCTCAATAAATTCAGGCCCTAGTTTAAAATCAGACTCTTTTAAGTAACAGAAGCACATGCAAACAATAGCTCCTACAACCCATTATGCTACACCGATTGCGATTATTGCAAAGCTTATATATATACTTTTTAGAAGGAATGCCAAACACCCTACATTAACCACTTATTCCAAAACACACAAAACTATCAGTACCTCATCGGACATGAATGGTGCAACATCAGAAGCATAAGCAGCCAAGACAACAGATGCAGTAGCAGGATCAATATCTTTCAGTAGCGTAAACTCATAAATAGATTTTGAGACATTAGGTAACGCTTTGAAAGGTTTTGTGAAGCATATACAACAACATCCTCATCCAACGATGATATAAAATCCAACAAATGTGTCCTGCAAACATTCATAAGAATTCAAACAGTAAGAAAACCATCTTGTAATTACTCGAATGGAAGAAAAAAAGGTACAACACAATGACTAAAAGAATTAGACAATTTTGAATGTGACATTCCTATGTTATGTAAATTAGAAACATAAATACAGGAGGTGTTAGCAACACCATTTACTTTGGGGAAATATCCGTCTGTGATAATTGTTTTCATGTGAGCTCATGCCACTTGTTCCAAAGACCCTTGCCAAAGATCTCGTAATAAATAAATGAGAAAAGAAAGTGGGTTTGCATAAGAAAACTAATTCCAACAATTGACTACGATACAATCAAAAGATTTTCAAATTAAAGTCCTTTTATTAATGGGGAATTGCATATATATCCTCCAAAAGCTAATAAATATATATATCCAACTTAAATTTATAATTACAAATATATCCTTTAAAACACAAAATTATCGATATATCCAAATATTTTTAAATATATATTTAAAACCTAAAATCACGTGAGAATATAGTTTCAATATTAAGGTGGTGTTTGTTTTTCATAAAGAGGCTCTTAACAACCTCTTGTCGAACCGCTCGACGCGGTCGACATTTTAGTCGTTCGCACCATTTGTTTTTTTTTCCCGCTCGCACGCGGTCGGGCCGTAAGATCTTAATGGTCTAGACTTGAGAGGGGTGTCCGAATGTCTCTTGTTGCCTCTTGTCGACACAAAAAAACCAAAAAAATAGTAATGCGAGCAAGCAAATGCGCGGTTCAAACATGAGTTTTTTTTCCCTGCTCGATGCAATGATTCGTACATTTACCTCATATTCGATTCAGATTCAAGGCTCTTAAAAACAAACACCACCTAAATGTCCTTTATATCCTAGCTTGTTCTTATTGTTTCCCTTCAACACAGTTTTCCACAACTCAAACTCCTAAATTGACTCAGATAAACCATATTTGTTATTGTTTTGTTATCTTTTCTTTATAAGTTATCAATTATTGTTCATGTTTTTATTTAATCGAATGTTCCTATTGTTGAATTATACTATTGTTTCTAACCAAATAAACTCTTGTGTAAAACCACCCACCTAACGATCATCCACTAGCATTTGATCATTATTAAAAGTTAATGCTTGGATGAATTAAAACATCGATCGCAGACGTAGGAGCCCAAGGCTAGAACATCTACTTATATTATTTAATCTTTGTCAAAAATCAAACCTTGAATGAATTAAAAATTAATTGTTGACCATGTATATACGCTTGAAACATCTAATCTTTAACCTAATTAAAACACATATATTCATGTTGAATGTTTATGTGATTTCAAGAATCAAAGATATGATATTTTACTACGAGTAAAACTTTTAGGGATACAAATACATGTGATAATAACAAGGGGTATAACGGTCATTTTGTATGTATGATCTAATTATAATATAATTGTGGGTTTAAATATTTTTTAAATAATAATTTGGATATATATGAAATTTTTTGTGCTTAGAGAGGATATATACGTAATTATAAGTTTAAGTCGGATATATACGCAATTATCACCTTTTGAAGGGATATATATGCAATTCCCCATTTATTAATTAACTGGGGGTGTTTGGGATGACTTAGTAATACTGCTTTATTAGTTTTGTGTTATGCTATAAGAGTGAAAGAATCACTAAGCTACTCATTAAAAACGATTATCTCATACCTTTAGTTTATGTGAGTTGTTGCAGATACCACTTTCACTTGCACTCCGGTCATCAACACATCTGTTGTGTATGTGATCAGTGTGACCAGTCGTTTTTCTTTTGGCTTTTATGCTTGTTATTTGGCAGTGGGAGGTTGGTATATGAGAAGCGGATAACGCATTGCTTACCGAGTTGAAAAGGTAACAACACCTTCATACGCCCCACCGAACCCGTATGATACCATGTTTAAACCCGTAACCTTTATTCCACCTAATGACGCCGGTATACGTAAAAAGGCCATTAGTAGATGACACACCAATGAATAGACGCTTATTTCAACTCATTATCATATTGACCGACAAAACACACCCTCATTATCAAAGATTTCACATGCTACGTTGTACCAACCCCTCGCTCGCTTATGCTTATTAAAGTTGGTTCACATATTGCTTTCAAAGCTCAAAAGTTATTAGGTGTATGCCAACCTTAGTATAGTGTTCGCTATAGTCTTCATATTTAAAAACCATCGCCATAACCTCGTGTCGTGGTAAACGATTTTGTTTCACCATTATAAAAATTTAGGTGACAGGAGGATCGCCAGGAAAGTCGAGACCGTGATCAAGAAACAAGAGGCAAATAATAACCAGAACTATGGAGCGACCACTCAGAGCGCAGCGGATATACAGTCCACATCCTATGTGTACTGATGTAATTATCATCACTCAGAGATCGCTCAGTGCCACAAATGTGAACAGACGGGCCACATCGCGGAATTGCTCAAACAGACTGGGAACCAAGGACAAAGAAAAGCATGTTACGAGTGTGGAAGTTCGATCACCTTCTAACACCGTCCAAAGTTGAAAAGAACACCCAATCAAGGAGGTAATCGCCCAAACTCGGCGCTGGCAATAGAAGGCCCACAAGATCGTAACATTGAAGTTCCCCCGCACGTGGTCGAGCATTCTATCTGGGTACCGAGGAAGCCCGCAACGCGTGAATCGGTACATTCTTTCAACAACTACCTTATATCTGCGACATGATTTTGAGTGCATAACTTCCTTCCAATTTTTTTCCACGCTCACAACATTGATTAATTTGAGGCCTATCGATATTGACTTTAGTTGTAAATTATGTTGTTGATTTGATTTGTGTAAGCAAATCCAAGAACGAACGGATCTTTCAAAAGACTTCATTCAAGGATGTTGAATCTATCATACTAACAACTTGTTTCCTAGCTTGATCTAGTGACGCTCGCTTGATGAGTTGCGAAAATCAAGCCAAGAGTCAAGTTTTTACTCAAAAGGTCTTTTGAGGATACGCTCGTGTTGGGTAAGTTTACCCTATCAAATCTAATCGCGGGCATGTATTTAGTTGGATGAGGAACCCATATGCATGAGCATTGACATGATCATTTAGACTATTCGCACGAGCATGAACTTTAGAACCTTTGTCGCGGTTCGACTATAGTATTATTAATTGAATCACGAGGACGTGATTCCACGACATGGGAAGAATGTCACAATTCTCAATTTCCGTCATTTTCAAATTTTACTATTTATTTCGGAGAAAATTTATATTTCATTAACGATATTTTTCTTATTAAATAAACGCTATCGTACGATCATTTATTTTGAACAATTGATCCGACACTTCCCAAAACTTATCCTAATATATTTTTATACTCAATTTAAGACCATAAAATTATATTATTGTTTACCCGTGTTTTAAATTTATTTTGTAAATAAATTGTTATATATAAATATTTACTTACGGTTTTCGTAAATTCTACACGATAATTATTATTTCACTCAATTTTGTAAGAAATGTATTTTATAATTTTTATGACTTCAATATATTTTATCTTGACCCGTGAAAATTTATTTTCAACTAACGCTACCTTAAATACTCAAATGTTTGTACAAGTTACCACTTAACTTCAATTAACTTACACATTTAATTATACTTATACAATAAAAAAAAATATGTGTATTTGTAATGACTATACCTCCTTGTCACAAAGTGAGGGTGAGTCATTGAGTTTTTGGCAAATATCTACTTGAGTTATTGTATTAAACTAATTAACCAAACATTTCACTTCATTATTTCACAAAGTAAAGATCAAAATCTCTTCCTTTCTCTCTGCTAGAACCGCCAACCAAGGACCAAGAAGAAGATCATCATAAAATTTTCAAGACAAGGTTTTTAACACACTAGTATCACTCTTTGTTTAAGGTTTTGCAATATAAATCTTGGGTGATTAGGAAATCTTTGTTCTCATAAACCTCATCAAGTTACTAGTAATCATTCATATTCATCATAATATTTCATATTCATTGTTATGGTCATTTTATTTTTATTTGAGAAAACATGCAAGTCTCATGAGGTTTATACCACTTTTCATTGATTTTAAGAGTTATGTATATAGGTCATCCTATAATTACTCCTTGTTATATATTATTTTTGGTGATGTCTAGGAACCCATGACACCCTAAGAAGGTGTATGGTAGGATTAGAATAGCTTTGGAGTTGTTTTGAATGGGTTAGAATAGGTTTACGCGAGAAAACCTCATTTCGACAAGTTTGAAAATGGTCTGTCCTTATTTTCAAAATCTGGAAAATCCGACAGAGGGTAAAAATTTTGGCCTATATATTAGAAAATATACTTTAAAACGAAACCGTGGCCGCTTGAACGGATTAAAACGGAGCTATAACGAAGAAGTTATGAATTTTTCAAGTTGGCGTTTAAAACTATAATTTTCTCGAAATTTCAAGATGTATTGTTTATTTTGTACGAGTCAAAAATGAAACTTAGGTGTTATAAATTATGTCGACTTGTCAAAAATATGTTAGTATACTTTGATACAAAGCTAAGGACCTTTAAAACGAGAAAACTAATTTGTAACGATTAAATTATACACGCTTACAAAAGTTGTCGAACTTTAATATATAAGAAAACTATATAATTTCTAATAGGCAAGTTTTACGGCAAACAAAGAGACCAAATTGAAGGTTGTTTTTAACATTGATGTAGAACTTTTATAAAGTGATGTCTTCTAGTAAAAGTAAGTTCGCCAAGTATATTTATCAAAATGACCGACCGTTTGATTAGCGGAGTTGTAATGAATTAAATACGTTTACTCAAACTTTGCCGAAAACCAACTTTAAACTATACTTTGGACTAAGGTACTATACCTAACCTCTATTTTTCTTTGTGGTCAAGACCTCTAGGATGAAAACTTAAATGCTAAAACTTTGAGATAATGATACAAGCTTCCCAAAACCGTTGAGTTTGCTTCCTAACACTCGATGTGCACCATTTTACGACTAGCTTTTCAAGGACGCTTAGTCACTTTCATGGAATTTTCAACGACATTATTTTACTTACTTAAAAGTTATAATTTCTTAATAAATCACTAAATGATTATCGCCGGATATCATTTCAACATAAATACATGTAAAGTAATTTAAAATGGTCAAGACGTTATAAGATTATTCTTCGACGATAAATTTTATATTTCAAAAGTGTACAAGTGGTATGGATATCATATGAGTTTGCATGCACGACATTGTTTCATGACTTATATTAGAGCATATCATTTCTAATAGGTCGCGTTAGAGTGTTGCGCCTCATTTCTCGTGCATCCACTCACATCATAACTATTGCAACAGTGAGTAATCACACCCTTTTACCGCTTTTGCTATATTTTGGGGCTAAATGCATGAACCATACTTGAATTGAATTGATTCTTACTTTTGTGAACTCTTTGACTTGAACATTTGAACTTGAAACAAACCTTGAACTTAAATACAAATTTATGACTTGTTTGGACTTATTGAACCGTGACGTGTTATGACCTTGACCTAAAGTCTCCCATGTTCGAGCATCACTATAAAGTCTCCCATGTTCGAGCATCACTATAAAGTCTCCCATGTTCGAGCATCACTATAAAGTCTCCCTTGTTCGAGCAACCTAAAGCCTCCCGGTCCGGAGCAGAGTGTCTCACTATGTTACGGAGCGCTCTCAAAATTATCGCCTTATTGGTGGAGTGTGCAAATTCTCCTTGTTTGGAGTGTTCTTAATTGTATATAATAGTTGTATGATGTACCGCTCAGACATTCGCATTGTTAGTCTCCTATTAGTAGGTAGTATGGATAGCGCTTATTAGAGGTCGGCCAACCTCTCGTCCACTATGTTACGGACGATATTATTTATTCTAGGGCTTTGCCCGCATACATTATTATATACGTGGTACTATATTGTGAACTATTATGACCACTTATACTTGACTATTAGACATACTACTTTGGCAAGGGGTTGTGAACACACAAAGTTGCAAGTTTTGTATGGGCGAACTTGAACCGAGTGGATTTACAATGCCTTTGCTTTGTGAACTCATTTGACAACGTGTGCATGAACATAAACTAGACCTATTTTGCAAAGGTTGTGAACACACAGTTGCAAGTTTTGTATGGGCGGAACTTGAACCGAGTGGATTTACGATGCCTTTGCTTTGTGGACTATTTTCGATGACCAAACCTTTGAATATTTCTTACGAGTTTTCTTATTTTACTTAAATGTGTATACTCACCAACTATTTTCATAGTTGACCCGCTTTTCTCATGCATTTCGTGATCGTTAGTAAGCCTTTTCTACCGTGTCTTGCATAATGAAGTTTTCACTTGTCACTACAAATCGTTATGTAATAAAACGAAATATTTTGGAATCTAAACTTTGTAATATATTTGCCGATGACGCTAAACCGGTATTGTAATGGTGTACTCTTTCTTTAAATCTTAACGTTGGTATGTTCTATTATCTTGTGCTTATGTTCCTCCGTTACACTGTGTTTCATTCCCGCGAGGTGTGACAACCACGAGGACACACAAGATTTCAACAAAAAGTGAATCTGATGTTTTTGTGATACAAGAAAATGCTAATAATCTGGTGAAAGAGATTTATGTTGAAAAACCAGAAAGTTTTGAAAATCCACATGTTTTGAATAACAAGAAAATACTGGATCTTGCTTTAAAAAATAGTGGAGATTATATACTCAAAGAATGTGAGTATGTCACTCCACAAGGGGAACACAAGTCAGTAATGGCTTGGGTTCCTCAAAGAAACTAATGTTTTCATCTTATTAGACAGGACAACCCAGAAGAGGAGCTTAAAGATCATTTTATTGTTGATGGTGGTTGTTCTGTGAGCATGACAGGAGACAAGAAGTTTCTGTCAGGTGTTTTGGAGTATATTAGTTAGTAAGCTACATTTAAGGGGAGGACTCTTCAGTGTTCGTATAGTCCTGTGTATTGTTTGAGGGGAGGATATTTGTGTATACTTAGTTTATACAGAAGAATTTGGAAAGTACTGCTTGGGAGTTGGTTAAGTTGCAAAAGACTACTAAGGCTCAAGCCAAGCAGATAAAGAAATTGAAGTTAAAATTTAGAAGGCTAAAAACTTTTGTCTGGCCTTTGATTAAAGAATTTCGTATCTGGTCAAATCAAAGAAGAAATCACGAAAGCCCAAGACAAGTAAACACCAAAAGGTTCATAAACCATTTTCATCAACTTGGGGAGGAATTTAGAAGATCGAATTTGAAAGAAGATACGGTTAAAGAGAATGAACCCGAAAGTTCTAAAAGTCCAAGAAAAGATCATTCAAGATACTTATGAGCAAGTTCAAGTTCAAGTTCAGCATCATGATGATCAAGGTATCGAACAACAAAGTCGGTTTTCATGATACTTTCGGACAAGAGGTAATAACTCCAAGAGTGTTAGATTTTGATGAGGAAGCCGGTCCTTCAACAATTGTACATGAAGAAGTTGTTGGTCCTCAACTGCTTTCCAAGAGGAGGAAGCTATTCTCAAACCTATTCATTCTGCAAGTGATGATGAGTTCATTGCTACAATTTTAGGAGATTTATCACAACCAAGAGGAGGAGTTACTATTCGAGAAGTACAAGAAGAAGAACAACAAAGAACTTCTCAACTCGCTATTGATCCTAAGGATAAAGGAAAGGGTGTTCTCGTTGAAACTAAGAAGAAAAAGCTAACTTTAGCGTAACTTAGAGCAATTGAAGTTGCTAGGAATGAAGTCAGTAGCTAGAAAAGTTCAAGAAGAGTTAAATGCTAAAGATAGAGAAGCTCAGAAGCTCAAGAAGAAATGAGAAGCGACTCAAAAGGTACAAGATGAATTAGATGTTGAAGTCATTGAACCATTACAACAATTGCTCATGTTAGATTTATGCCAAGAAGACGTAATAAAGCTAAAGACAGTAAATGCTATGATGGCTTATCTTAAAAGTCAAGGTATAAAGGATTATAGAAGATTAATTATTTTGAGATGAAAAGATTGTATGATGTCGCTAGGAGGATTATAAGAAGAATGTTGCACATCAAAGATTTTAGAAGAAGCTACTTTGATCAAGTCGAAAGAAAGAAGAGTTTGAAAAGAAAAGGAAAACCCAAGTTACGATGTTCGGCCTCAAAGAAAGAAAAAGTTGAATTAAGATCTGAGACTAGTGATGAATTAAAGAATTATCTCAGAGTGGTAGATTTTGATTACTCTAAAGAAGATGATGACATGAAGATGAACAGATCAAAGATTAGTGCTTTTGAAGTTGTGAAATCCAAGGATGGAGATTATATGATTTTTCATAAAGAAGATGAAAGCTTCAAAGTTTTCAATAGGCTATGGGACTTATTGCACATTATAGATAGAGTAGATTTATTCTATTTATATCATGTGGTGAAAGCTTATTTTGAACATAATCCATTAGAAGGAATTGGTTTAGTTTACATGGTGATCTCATAACTATATGGGAAACCAAGAAGAGAGCACCGATGATATTTGGAAGAATCAAGAAAGTCGGAAATTGTTTGTCGGAGATTCTTTGAAGAGTCCGGAGTTCATGTTTTAGAGCTAGAAAATGGAACAATGATACACATGTTTGCAGAAGAAGATACCCTCTCACAATGAGCTCATGAGAAGAATGCTAGAGCATGGAATGGAAGTAGAAGAGGATAATGAAACCGCTTGCATGGTTATCAACTTATTTATCAACTGGACTACTATTGCCGAGGATGATCAATAACCGGTATGAAACTTAATTGAATAAATTATTTTTGATAAATTAGTACTTTATTCAAAGCATCACGATCAAACAATACTTTAATCAAAGTATCGCTTGCGCTTTTGAATCGCTTATGATTTTTAGAAGAAACCTTTGCTAAGTAATAAATATTTTGAAATAAAGGTTGAATAAATGGTTTTGTGATGATAACATCAATAGGTTATCAATCCACCATGGTTACAAAAGGATTGACTAATCCATGAGCAAACGGCTCGTAAAGATATATCAAACCGCTTTAGTTGACAACTTGCTAATAAGTTGGATGGTAATCAACTCACCATATCAAGAATGTGAAGAGTTGGCTAGCCCACAAGAAAATGGCTTGTGGTAAAGGCTGTGGAAAACCATTATTGGTAATTAGTTCACCATTAGATAGAAGAACTAACTAGTCCGTAAGGTACAACTTTTGGTAAAGACAAAACAAATGTTGATAGTCGATGATTTGCTAAAAATCATATGGTTATCAGCAGTACCATGGTCTTACACACCAAAACATTTGGCTACTCCAGAGTTAATGGCTTTGGTAAAGAGACTAAAATCTATTAATTTTCAATGATTCACCTCTCACAGGAGTTAACACATCCGAAGTGATGAGAATAGTATGCAACTTAAACCAATTAATGTACAAATTGTCATATGTTGTCCGGTTGTCGAAAAGATGGAGTTTACCGGATGTCAGGAAAGAATAATTTAGAGATACTTTGACAAGCATGATACTACAGAGATACAATCCAAAGACTAAGAAATAATATGTCCTTAAAGATGAAGTTGTTAAAGATATATTCATAAAAGGAACTTGAAGTCAAGCAAGTAGAATTCAAGTTGGGGAGGATTGTCGATATGAAAGGTCAAGATATGAAAGCATCAAGATATGAAAGCACCGTAAGTCGCAGCACCGAAGAAGTCAAAGAGTCAAAGCATCGCTAAAGACAAAGTCAAAGTACCGCACTATGAAGTCAAAGTACCGCAAGAACATAAGAATCATTATATTCGTTATGGAAAGTATTGTATTCTATGTTTAGATTACTTGTCGACAAGAATACAAATTGTAAACCGACTAGGATATCCTTGAGCCTATAAAAGGACCCTAGATTGGCCTTAGAGATGTACGAGTTTATGAGTTTTAGAGTTTACTAATTCACAAGTTATTTAGTGTTTTAGAGAAGTTCGATAATCTTAGAGTTGTTTAGAGTATCCGTGATAATAAGCGATTTAGAGTTTATAATAAAAGTTATTCTTCTTAGCTTTGTTAAGTAAATTCGCAGACTTGATAAAGATTGCTCGGTGTTTCTTTGTTAATAACTTAGGATTTATCCGAGGTTATTAAACCCAACAAGCTAGTTAAAGTTAGTTTGATTAAAGTATATCGATCCAACAAGTTTTAAATAATTTCAATATAACATGACCCTTAATTGACATCGAACTAAGTTTTCAATAATTCCAAAATCCAATCGCAACATGTGTTATAGCATCCAAACCTCAATCACAATCCAAAAACCTAGTAGCCATTTTTTTATTAATTCCAAAAACCCAATCAAGAAAGAAATGAGCCATCAAAGAATTTTTGCAACAAAGTTTTATTTTGGTAAACCATTTTGTTAATATTAAAACACGTATACGTTATGAAAACACAAAATATAAATTGCATTGTTATGTTTTATGCATCTAAATGATTTTAGCACTTACTTGATCGTTTATGAAATCATATATATATAAATATATATATATATATATATATATATATTATATATATATATATATATATTATATATATATATATATATATATATATATATATATATATATATATATATATATATATATATATATAGAGTCACTTTATTTTCGTAACTTACTTTAAGTGCGTAGAATCATGAAACCATTTTTTACAACTAATAATACACAATGTACATCATTTAATGCTTCATTGTATTTTGTTATTTTTATTTAATTCAAAAGGTATAAAAGACATTTTCATATTTTTTTTTATAATTCCGTGCTCTTTATATATTTTAAAATTCGGATTTTTTTTTTTTTTTAATGCTAACATGTTTTCAAATAGTCATGGTGCATATATGTTTTTATACCTAATCATTATTTTTGAAGTCTCAAGGAGCATGCATGTTTTTTTTTTTTTTTTTTTTTTTTTTTTATTCAAATAGGCAAAGGTGCATACATGTTTTTTCCCAAGTAGTCAAGGTGCAAACATGTTTTCAATTAGTCAAAGTGCATACTTGTTTTTTTTAGCTAACATTATTTTTTTGTCAACCTACCAATATTTTTACATGACCATTATTTTTTTTGAAAGTTTGAAACACAAATTAAAAAACATAAATCATTACAAAAAGAAAAACAAAATTGATATACTTAAATGTTACATTTCACTTGATTACAAGTACAAAAACACATGCAATAATCATATATCTCCAAAAGTCGCAAATTATCTTCATGTATAATCGTGTTCATCCACTTCCCGATCTTAAATGATATCATCATCTTCATCAATCAATCTGAAACATAGATGCACGGAAACAATTAAACCACAAACAAATAAGAAAAAAAATTAATCAAAACAACTAGCATAACACATATGCACAATCTTGTGTATATTAAACTAATGATGTAAACATGTTTTTTAATCATAAATACAAAACATATATGTTTATAATCCAAAACACAAAACATATATGTTTTATACGTAAACATATGTATCTTTCCAAAACATATATGTTTTATAATCCAAACACAAAGCATATATGTTTTTTAACCAAACCCACAACTACCGGTATAGATTAAACACACAACTCATTGTAAGCTATAAAGATCTAATTTTGAACCAAACCCACAACTACCGGTATAGATTAAACCATAAAAAACATAACTTTATAAAAAAAACAAACATCCAAAATTCGGTATTAGATCAAGTGTCAATACACATTCTCATATATTGAGCTGTTCATTCATTAATCTATCGAGTCAATAATCAGATATTGAGTTGTGTCACGGTGAACCACAAATATTTAGTTAAGCCTCAATCCTTTAGACAATTTTACATCACTTTATTAAGTAAAATTGATGAGCGCTTACACTAAACAACGATTAGTAATGCGTTAATTTGTCATTATATGAACAATACCAAATAATGGGCACAACCTTTACACATAAATTAGAACTTGCACATGCAATATTTACCAAAATCAATATCTCGTAAAATGTTGAATGGTAAAGGTTTAAAGATAATGCAATAACTAGTATACCTTTAGTGTGACAAACTAACTCGCACACCGGTGACGTTGTGTTCCGTGATATCCCATATCTCAGCCTTCATCTTTCTTTGTATGGTTGAGATTTAACCAGAAATTACTCAACCCATATCATTATTGTTTTCTTGTAACATATTGAAAAGGTAAGTGAACGGTGTTGAACCAAAAGATGGTAGAAAGGTAATTCTCACCTTGTTGTGTTAAATACTTCATCTTTGCAAATCATGTAAATGCTAATGGACCAATTAGGAGGTCATATTGGTTTTTCCGAAAGTCATTTTTGCCGAAAACCAAAAGAAAAATCAACATCAACATTAATAAAAACAAAATCAAAACCGTAATGGTGTCATATGTCAACATTAATAAAATCAACATTAATAAAATCATTTTTGTTTAAACGATTTCTTTAAAAAAATCAAAATCAACATTAATAAAAAAAATAAATAAGGCGATTCAATATGAACAAAAAGAACAAACCTTAAATCAATGACAAATGGTGCCGATTAATGAACAAACGAGACGGTGGTTTAAGATGACCAAAAAATAAGGCGGATTCAATATTCGGTTTAAGGTATGATTAAACAAACGGGACGGTGGTTTAAGGATGATACGATGACGGCCAGAGATCAGAGAAGCTATGGTGGATGTAGGCGGCAACCGTGAATTAGGGTTGTAGGGGAGATAGTCGGTTTTTTTAAAAAGATAGAATGTGACTTTATTTTTTTTCAACTGAATACGAGATTCAATATATCTAATTAATAAGGAACAAACTCCCTAAAATACCCTCCGACCATTTTCAAAAGTTTACCTAATGTTTTACTTTATTACATTTATGGCACAAGTCATTTTAACCCTTGATCAATTAATCCAATGGCTAAAACCTGGTTCTCGCAGTTCTCGCATTTAAAGTAGGTTCTGAAAATAAAGTTTCACTATATATATATATATATATATATATATATATATATATATATATATATATATATAGAGATATTGGATCATTTAAAAGTTGATCTCAAAAGAAAAGTGAGAAAAGTAATCTCAACCATTGGATCACCCCTCTTCCCTCCCTTTTTTCACACACCAAACTATGGACCTAATTGTATTTTCCTTCATTATTTAAGGAAGTTTTGTAAATTCGCACCCTACCCCCACCCCCACCCCCGATTTTTTTTTTTTCCCAAAAATTTTTTTTTTTCTGGGGCCAATTTTTTTTTTTTTTGGGCAAAATTTTCCCGCCAAAATTTTATAACTGTGATGCACCTTTTTTTTTGGTGCATCACGCTTATAAAAATTAGTTATAACTATGATGCACCGATTTTATAACCGAGATGCACCCAACTATTGTTACCTAATATGTTTCAATAACATTGCAATAACTTAGTATACTATGCTTTTTAAGGGCATTAGTTGTACACCGCAGACGGATCTACGGTAGCCATGGTAGCGCCCGCATGCTTTGTCATTGGGATAACGCAAGTGCATATTAACAATCGTGAATTGATGAAAATATGTTAACCATGTGATTAATAAAATGACTCAAACATGTTAGGATAATTGATTTCATTGTATATTAACCATGTGATTAATAAAATAAGCGTGTTGAATCGCTTAAAAATATCTCTTTATACACAAAGGTCGAGGGTTTTAATTCAAAGTTTTCGTAATAAGTTAATCATATGCGATTGATGCACCTTTTATATTGGTGAATCACGCTTAAAAAAATAGTTATAACTATGATGCACCAATTTTTATAACCGAGATACACCCAACCATTATTACCTAATATGCTCCTATAACATTGCAATAACTTAGTGTACTATACTCTATAAGGGCATTAGTTGTACAACTGTGACGGATGGTAGCCATGGTAGTGCCGCATCTCTTTGTTATAACATGCTTTGCCATTGCGATAACGCCAAAGGTATATTAACTATCGTGAATTGATGAAAAGTAAAACAAAATAACTCAAACATGTTAGGATAATTGATTTCATTGTATATTAACCATGTGATTAATAAAATAAACGTGTTGAATCATTTGAAAAATCTCTTTATACACAACGTTGAAGGTTCTAATTCAAAACTTTTTCTCGAATAAGTTAATAACATATGCGATCCG
>CM040239.1:285603523-285616023 GCA_022545495.1 Chrysanthemum lavandulifolium | reverse complement strand
GTTCTTGTGATGCGGTATTGTTTTTTATAGTTAAAGTAAAAATCTCGCTCACAAAAAATGCATAATGTTGAATATAATTGTTGTTGTGTTGACAAACTGCTATAATGAAATTAAAATTAGTTTCGCTCACAAAAATTTAATTTGTTCTTCGTCTCGACTTGGTTCTCGGACCTTTGTTCGACTTCACGCCTCGCTATTAGCCCACTTTGGTTCGCCGCCCATATTCATATTTAATAAAGAGTAAAGTCCAAAATACATCCCCGGTATTATTTTGTCTCGCTTTACATCCCTAAACTTTTTGGCACAAAATCATCCTCCGTTAGTAAAGTTGGCACAAATACATCCTCTCGTTAGCAAATTCGCTAATAAGGACTAACGGTGCAAATATTTCTCGCTATCTCCTAACGAGTGAAAATATCATTCCTTAGACCAACGATGCAATAAAATAATTGCATCGCTAGTCCTAAGGACTAACTGCACTCCACCGCCACCCCCACCTCCAACGCCACCACCCACTTAATTGTTTTCACAAGTTTTAAATTTTTTCATTGTTTTCCTTTGTTTGCCACACGACACAACAACAATCGCTAAATTATAGTCGAATTCAATTTCCATTTATTCATCTCTCTTAAAGCAATTTTAAGAACAAAGTATACCAACCAAAAAATGTACAAATCCTTACAAAGAAACGAGAAGAGTCTGAGATGTAGGACCGTGTGAGAACACGATCTACTTGCACCAAAACCGATTACAAGTAAATTGACACTCGATCTAATTTAATTACCACCTTAATTGACCCAATTTAGAGAACCCCAAATTGGTCGGAGAACCCTAATTTTGTGATCGCGAGTGTGATGAGTGTGTGCAAAACCCGTGAATTCGTGGCTATAAAAAGAAACAAGAAGAAAACTTTGACCACGCCTTTTCTTAGCCTCGAGATGAAGAAGAACTCTTCTAGGCAAGATCACTTTCCATCATCTTCCAATGGGGTCTCGTGATGGTGCGGGGATGATTAATGAAGCGAAACAAAAGTAGATAGTGATATATCATGATTTACCTTGGAACCTCGGGAGAAGGAGTAGAATCCGCCTTAATGATGAGAGGAGAGGAATGAGAACCCAGAAAGAAGAAATGGAATAGATGTTACTTTTTTTTTTTTTTTTTTTTGAAAGATGATGAGGAAAGAGGAGGTAGTGGCGGTATATGGATAGGTTATATGTTATTATTATTATTATTATTATTATTATTATTATTATTATTATTATTATTATTATTATTATTATTATTATTATTATTATTATTTGAAAAGATGAGGAGGAAAGAGGGAGGTAGTGGTAGAGCGGTGGTGTGGCGTGGTGGTGGTGGTGGCGTGATGGCGTTGGGTGGTGGCGCGGGTGGTGGCGGTGGAGGGTGGTAGGTGGCGGTGGTGGTGGCGTGGTGGTGGGGTGGCGGTGGGTGGTGGCGCTGAGAGGGGGTGGCGTGAGTGCACTGTTAGTCTTAGGACTAACGATGCAATTTATTTTATTGCATCATTAGTCCTATGACTAACGGTGCAAATATTTTTACTCCGCTAGGAGATAACGGAGAAATATTTGCACCGTTAGTCCTTATTAACCGAATTTTCTAACAGAGGATGTATTTGTGCCAACTTTACTAATCTGATGGATGGTTTTGTGCCAAAAAAGTTTAGGATGTAAAGCGAGACAAAAGGCAAACCATGTGGATGTATTTTGACTTTACCTTTAATAAAACGCTCAATGTTTCCGACTTACTAGATACTCCCACCGCCCAAAACTTGATCTAATCGTTGTACTCTTTTCGGCTTCCATATACCCCGACTCGAATCATAGGTGCAGAAAGAAATCGTTAATTTCTGCAATCATATAACAGCCGCACAAGATCAAGGGGAGGATTATTAGAAGCAGGAGAAACATATCATCTTGAAGGGTTTTTTTTTTTTAGATTGCTCTGTTTTCAATTTGTGTTTGTTTCAAATTGAATTTTGTGGTTTCACCAACCTTGAGTTTTCTCTTTTATTGGGTTAAGTAGTGTCGTTAATTGGAGAAAATACTCAATTTTTCCGAAAATTTTCATATGAAAAGGAAAAATTGAAACCCGCTTAATGCACTTTTTCCAATAATTTTCCAAAAATATGAATTTCATTTTCCACCTTAATAGAAAACGAAAATACCATTACCTCTTCTCACTTTTTTCATTTCTAAAATAATAACCTCATTTCCTGCAGAAGAAAAATGATTGAAATAATTTCAACTAAACAACTTTTCATTTAAAAAAAGGAAAATATAACTCTAACTAAACGGCCAAACTTCTCAACTTTTCTGTAGTAAGAAAACCCATTCCTCTCTCTGAATTTAAACTGAAAACAAGAAAAAATTTCACCAACTAAACGGCCCCTTAGGGTTTTACAATTTTTCTGTTCTATATGAGGTCTTCGATTGCAAATCTTAAACCCGTTAGATTTAAGCTTGACCATTGATATTTTTAGATTTAACTAGACAATTTATATCTACCATGGTTTAGGAAATGCGTTCCAATACTCATTTAATAGTGTCTTCTGTTTTTTGTATTTGCATAGGCCGTAAGAACTGTAGCACCCGAAATTTGGATATGTTTTGAATCAGATATGGTTTCTTACATCAAAGGATTCCTTCACCTTTTGTAGATACATGGATGTCAAACTCCATGAGCATCACAGGTAATTGTTGTATAACCTTTGATTTTCTATCCATCATATCGACTAATTTTCATATGTGTAGAAGTTGCGCTTAATAGCTTTTTGGAGATTGTACAAAGTACAAACTGAAGATTGAATCATTTCTATTTCAGGATGCAGGAAACGAAGTTAACTCTGCATAAAAAGTAGAAATATACTGAAGATTAAAGAACCGCGAATGTGTAATTGTGAGGTAGGTACCAACCGTAATTTGTATCCGATAATTTGTAAGCTTTTATTTCTTTTCTATAAACTAAGGTTTTATGTGTATATTTTTTCCCCTAGAAGATTCCCAAATACCTCAACTCACCTCACCAGAAAGAATGAAAGAAATGGGAGCAAAAAGTTTAAGGTAACTCTCAGATTTGACCATCAATTTCCCTTTCTTTAGCTTAAATATGTTCTATTTTGTTACATCTAATGTTATTTTTAATTGTAAATCTGTAGCCCTATGTCGATTTCGAGAGTTATCGTCATGAAGAGCAACAACAGCCTATTTTTTTTCTATCCTTGATTCATGTTCACTAACAGACGGAGAGACAAATCAAACAGGTATGCAAATTCGTGACTGGTTTCCTTGATTATTAAATATTTATATGTATTATGCCTTTTTTTCCCTTTAAATTCAAATCAAGTTTTAAATCCAGGTTTCTCAAAGGTATTTTTTTGTTAAAGATGTTGGGTGTTATCGATTTGTGTGAGTTTCAAGATGCAGATTTGAAGAGCCAAAAACTTGGTTTACCATATGTGTGTGTTTGTTGTTCGATGTGCTTAATTTGTGTATATTTTTTTTCGTTGTTGTTGGTTTCATGCGTTTTGTTGTGTTGCTTGTGTTATTTGTTGTTGTCCTTTGCTAATATGTGTTTGGAATTGCATATTTAATTCATTTTTTCAGGTACATTTTTATTTTGTTTTTTGTTGTGAAATCGAGTTGTTTGTGCAAAAATGTTTGTTTCTGTGTCGTTTGTTTAAGCCTATTAATTCGCTTTCTTTTTGTTGCAGGCAGTTTATAGAGAAGATAGCTAAGGAAAGACATTGACGACCTCCAAAAACGATATTACGTATGCTTCAAGTGCACATTTTTTTCATTCTTTTTTTGTCGACCTGCTAATTCATTTATATTATTCATTCTAAACTGTAGGCAAGTGAGCATAAATGTGAAGAGTTGGTAGTCCAAGTTCCTGAATCAACCGGGCCCCTTTTGAGGCAGATTGAGGCTATGTAGGTTTATTATTTTGTCGACACATTTTTCCTTGCACTTTTTAGCTCTTTCACTTACTTTTCTTTATTTATTGGTTACAGGAATCTACTGCTACAACGGCAGAAGGTTGGGTTGAAGTGGAGAAATCACTGAACATTCGGCTTCAGGTCATGTAAATAGTATAATTTTTTTCTACATCCGAGTCATCAACAGATACTTTGTGTCCCGTTTGAGTCATTCTGTCCCAAAATATCGTAAAAAAGATAATGATGTTTTCAAATGTTGAATTTATGTCCACATATGTTATATTTATATTTATTTTATAGTTTTATAGATAAATGTTAGGAATATGGGTTACAGAATGACCCAAACAGACTAAATGAAAAAGTTCGTTGTTATTGTATAAAAAAAAGCCTTATTTCATAGTTTTCTCTAATGGCTCAATTTGCAGGATGCAGAGGCTAAAGCTGAAGCTGGAGAGGAAAGAGACCGCCTGTTAATGATCGCTTTTCCCAAACATTATCCCGAAAAATGTTCTTGAAGCTCAGGTGCATTTCCTGTCATATCCTTAATTGGTTACATTTGTTGACTGTTGCTAGCTTACAGTTACATGTGTTGCAGATATCAAGTTTCAGACCTGATCAAACACAACTAACTAAGTCCCTCGAGAAGGCAAGACAAAGAGTGTCGGAAAATAGGCAGGAGTACCTAGCTCTAAAAGGGGAAGCTGATATTCATAAAGGTTATTCAAGTCAACTCAAAGAATAAATAACGGAACTTAAGAGGAAGCTAAAGAGAGAGCTGCAAGAAGCATTGACTCAGCGCGAACTTCTGCAGCAGGTAATGCTCAAGTCCATGGTTTTAATTTGTGCTGATTTTCAACTTCTCTCTTTATAAAATTACTCATGTGCATGATTTTAATAACCTAATTCTATTTGGGGTTTCATATTTCAATTTTTTTTTCCATCAGTTTGCGAAAGCGCTATATAAACTTATATATGTATAAGTACTTGCCTGATATATGTAGCTATCGTTTGGATCCCATAGTATATAACTTATACCTTTTGCTTCGACGAGGTCCGATCGAGTCTTTACGACCGGCAGACATAATTTACTTAACAAACTGGATGATTCAACGCTCATTAGCCTTTTCTTTTATATTATGACTACTAATTGTTACCGCTTAAGAGTCTGATATGTGAAACCTCATTAGTGACGATGCATATATTTATATATTACAGAATAATGCGAGGATGTCAATATTAGCGACAATGCGCCTGCTTTGAGGTATACCCTGCTTGGACAAGAAAAAGAAATGAACAAGAAGAGTGAGAAGGAGGCGACTTCAAGGACTACGGACGGTAATTAATTACCGCTCAATATTATGATAGACTTAGATCTTCTATTAAAATAATGAACTTTATAAATAGGTTACGATGCCTGCATCGAATAATACTCGCACAAACGCACGCACAGTAATTAGACGATCATAAGAAATAAAACGGTTGGAGTCCGAACATAAAACTAAAAATAATGAATAAGCAAAATTACGCCCCTTATTAATAGGTGTATGTATTGTATTTGTATATATAAAAACTTTAAAATCAGTTACAATGCTTCTTATGTCACGAAACTTAAGCTTAAAAGGTTTGTGGGCTCTTTAAGAGTGCTTCATAGGGATTCACGCTTGAATCCTTATGTATCTGCTGCCCAACAGGCTCGTCGTTGCTGTAACAGGCCCGCTTGGTAGTCAGTTGCAGGTTGCTGCAGTCAAGATGAAGCTCATAGGGTAAAAAGAATTGAAAGATAGGTTTCGTCGCTGATTAAATGGAAAAGTCATCTGGAGCGCAAGCCAGTGAAACTCTTCATCCTTTGCTGGCTAATATGATGCAGGCAAAAACCGAGAAGGTATGACCACTCATATAGAGCAGTAGTTAGTACTAATCTTGATTTTGTAAACCAAAATCTATTTGTTTTAATTTAAGTATAAAACTGCTTAGGTAAAATTATTTTAACAAATTGAATGCATTAAAAAAACATAGTTAGCCGACTTCTGACACGTTCCCCTGACCTGAAGTACTATATAGAGGATATAAATGACAATTTACGCTAAACTGTTTCATGTAAATATGCTTATGCTATAGGTATTAATGGAGATCCAGAAAAGGCTTCTAGCAGTACGTGTGGCAACAACAGATAACGGCAACTGCTAGCGGGGAAAGTAAGTTGACCAACGTTTGTAACACTCACGTGATGAGGGTGTGGCGAAATATGATGTAAAGAGTGCAACTGTTCCCCGTTAAGACCCGGGTATATCAACGATGACACCCAAATATAGAGCAGTTGTACTCGAGTGAACATGCACTTCTGAAGGCTACTGATTTTGGGCATCATTATTTAGTCAACAAGGTATTGTTTCTATTTCTTACTTTCGTATTCTTACTCTTTGTAACTGGGAAGAAAATGTGAGATGCACGCATGTTCAGACTTTTTCAGTTGGTGACTAAACTTTCAAAATACATATATGATAGTATGACCAAGTTGGAACTTTTTATACTAAAACTTATTCTATACTGCTTTCTTTAGTATTGTACTGAGGCTAGTAAGATTGAAACATTGTAGAATTATTGGTTGTTACATATATGTTTGAAATTCGTTATTTGCAGGCATTTTATATCACATGCTCATGACAGTTGCCTGGAGATCCATGATGAAATAGATCAAAGTAATTGCAATGTTTCATTCAGAATGGTAATGTTAAGCTCATTATTATTATATATACTAAAAGGCAGGACATCAACTTTTGCAAAAGCACGCATTAAATGCAAACTTTTCCAATTTGGCAAAAATGTCCCCGAGGTTCATGGCTACCGCAAAATAAGTCCCGTGATCATTAATTGCTAACTATAGCAACCGCAAAATAGTCCCTAAGGTTTGCCGATGTGTAAGCGTAAGTCCCGTAGAATAAGGTTTAAGTCGTTACATAAAGTAAGTCCTTTGAGCTCAATCCCACGATCGCATGGCTTCTACACTCATTGTATCCGAAAGTACAAGTATTTTTATATCAACTGTTGTTACCTATCTTTCAAACAAATGGCTTTCATGTAATGAATATTTTTATGTTGTCTCACAGCAATTGATGAAGTCGAGCTTCAAACCATGTCATTGGATTCTTTTTAAATGTTTGAGCTCAAACCTAGATATAGTATGATCTTTGTTTGTTATCAAAACCAACTGACAAGCCAAATTAGAATTTCGATATAAAACCTACCACAACGCGGCGGGCTGTCCCTTCCTTGTTGTGTTAAAAGGCCAACGGCTGATACTATTTACCTTTTGTTTAGTATATCTGCGTGACATTTAAATATATTATTTTTCGTCCCAAAATATTATTTTCTTAAAAACATATGGCAACGGTCATGCCTAAATGGCATGACTAATTTAATGCCTAATCCACTCAAAATTTGACACATAAGAAGTACATTTTCTCTTTCCACATCTCAACCTTTAATTTTTACATGTGTCGTTGACGCTTACAAAGATATAATTAAAGTACGCCATTTGCACGCTCAATCACTTCTCTTTGCAATTACGCTATTTAAAGTAGTATCACAAATATAAAAGAAGACATTCAAAATTGGCCAAACGATACAAATAATTTCGTTCTAACTAAAAATATCATGGCGAAGTTTTTACTTTTTGTTTAATGCATCAGAGTGGCGTTTCAAAAGTGTTCCACCTTCAGAAAATGGATTCCACAAAATTTAGGCATTTGGATTCAAATAAAAATTAAACTTCATACTTCTGAACGATTTATATCACAAACACTTATAAAGTAGTAACAACCAAACCCGAATTATTACGCAATGCTAAGATCATACAATACGTATGTTCACAAGCAGCCATATCGGCCACATTTTTATTTCTTACACGAACTTCAGGCTTTTATCAGCTAAACATACAAATGCATACAGACACATTCCTTCAATTCGTTGTCATAATAGAGCTTGGAGATCTATTTGCCGCTTGCATGGCAATCCATGTCTACGAGAAGACCGCAGAGATAATCCACCAAAGAAGTTGGATATGGAACACTTAGATTTGGCCTCTCAAACTCCATGGTCCAAAATCCCATTTGTTTACCATCCTTTGTTTCACAATGAAAAGTCACTGTAAGGGCCTTGTATATCTCTTCAACAACCTCGCCTCCAATTACCTTCAACACGATTTTGTGGTTTGTTTCGTCGATTTGAATTATCTCTTTTGTAGCTTGTTTTTTCCATCTTTATCCATCCAGAAAACGTTCAGAAAAAGAATGATCAATTCGATTTTGGCAAGAAATTATATTGGTTTATTTAGAATGATTACTAATCTGATTCCACAAGAACATTGTCTTTGAGTGATATGATATCAAATGTGCAACTAAAAGCTACACATGCACACAAAACTGTCACTTTTTCTAATGAAAAATGTGACAGTGTCACAGTGGTAAAGTACTGGTAATCGATTCAGTGAAGACCTCATTGAGTAATACAAAAAGAGTGTGAGAATAGATTTGTACTTTTTTGTGATGTAATTTTCTTAGAAAGACGAATAAAACGGGAAACTAATCTTTCTACCAGCTGTTCTTTCAAAGATGTACGTGGCTAAAATACACGACTTTTGCTACTGTATTAGAGCACAAGGTGAGGGAGATACCAATAACACGTTATTGGTATGCCACCTCAGCGCCACATCATACACCTCTCAATAACACACCAATCACTCAAACACCCCTCCCTCATAACACACCACTAACATGTTATTAAGTCCTACAAAATACCCCACTAAAAATATCCACTCACTCACAATTAAAAAAAAAAACAAAAAGACAAAAAAAACACACAAAAATTGCATTTGGCGTGAGTTGATGGAGCTCAAAATCCTTTCTAAGACAAGTTCTAAGATTTTAGCGGTATGGTGTTGGCACGTTAATGGTATACATTAGGGAGAATGGCGTGTGTTTTTTTAACCATACCAAGTGCTCTTAGAAAATATGGTCAATAAAATTATGGGAGAGGTTATTAAAACCCCTTTTTACAAAGGGGACCTCTTTGGTTTTTGTGTTTTTTTTATATTTATTTATTTATTTTTTATTTTTATAATTTTGTTTATATAAAAAAATATAAACGTGACAGTATGGAACATAAAAAATAAAGCTTTTAATAAACAAACGCTTAAACCTGTCAAAACGAAACAGAACCGACAAAAATCACACAGATCGACAATAAAAAGGACAAACACAATCTTTTGACCCCTTTTATGTCACATCACAGGGAGGTCCCTATAAGTATAACCCTAAAAGTATGCCTAAAGGAACTATATGACCCTTATGGTCAACCGCATAAACCGCGAATCATATAATACAACATAATACGCACACAAGACAACCTTTCAACGCGCAATGATTGAAAACCCCTTATAGGGGGTCCATGTAAACGGCCCCATGCCTAAAGGGTTAGGGATATGTTATAGGAACCCCTTATGGGTCAACCATGCAAACCGCGAAGCACATACTACAACACCATGATGTGCACTTTACAATCCTCCAATGCGTGCAATGATTGAAACAACCCCCCCCCCTATAAGGGGTCCGTATAAACTGCCCTAAAGGGTTTTGATATCCTCACCCCTGATGTGACATAAGGAAGGTTATGTTATCCTCACCTCCCTATGTAAAATATGGTCAAATATTTCTTTTGTTTTCCCAGTTTACATGATAATACAATTTTTTTTTATCAAGTTTATGTTGTGTTTTCTTTCAGTTTAAAATTTTTGACTTATTAAACTTTATATTTTCTATTCTATACTTTTATGTTTATATTATTTTTATATAAACAAAAAAAAATAGAAGAAAAAGAGGGTGTCATTTGTAAAATAAAAAAATAAAAAAATGTCCCGTGTCTGAAAGGACACTTGTCTTGTAGCGTCTTTATGGATTCAAGTGATTTTCAATCTTAAATGTGTAATATAAACATCGCATAACCTAGATTTATATGGTATATGTCGCTCATGCCGATTCAATGTGAGAAATACAGGATATATGTCGTGAAAAAAATTACAGGAGACATAAGATGTTCGAATATTAATTGAACAACTGATGCAAATGATACATAACGTATTAGACAATAATATGTATATAGGGTTTATATTTACCATGAGTAAAGTGCCACACGATGGTGGATCCAACTGCCCCTCGACGACCACTTAGCAGATCACAAGCATGGACCTTACCAGGGGAAATGGTAGATATGTCATTTGGTTTGTGCCTCAATAGATCATGTAAAACTTTCCCACCTGAACTGATCTCTACGCACCCAACTACTTTTCCAATTAGAGCCATCTCTTATCAGGTATACCAGATAAAGAGATCGCTTGTTTGAATAATGGCGAGCTATTCAACCATAAATATATAAAGAAATTAATTGCAAAATATTAAATAAGTGTTAAATGATGGCGGGGACAAATGACAATGCGTGGGTACCTTTATTCAATTCGAAATTTGCCATTATGTTTAATATATTAACCAAAGTGCCATCTTATCCATTTAGATCTTGTGATATCATTATTGATACATCTAACAGCTCCCTATATATATATCTAACGGCTCCTATATATATATATATATATATATATCTTAATTATAATTTTGTGTAATTAATTGATTATAATTCTTCATAAAAATTACACTAAAGAATGAATCGCGACCCACGTAAAAAATCATGACCCACAAAAAAAAAATCGGTGACCCACATTTATAACATAATATCAGAATAATCGGCCACAATAAATCAGAATAATATATTCCATATATATAGAGATTCAAAGAAGAAAACTAAAACGGTAATAATAATAATTTCACCACACATTTCAAATAAGGATAGATGCCATGAGACGATCGCTTTAATTGAACAGTATCTCAAATTATCATGCTTTCTTCTTATCCTTCTCATTTCAATTTTTCTTCTTATTCGATCCTAACTCTATATATATATATATTAGGTGAGATATGACCCGAACGGACCGGACCGACCGGCTTGACCGACCGAGATCGATTGATCGGACCGGGACCGACCACATTCGGTCCCGGTCCATCGGCCTAGGTTTTTGACTAATTGCTCTTCGGTCCGGTCCGTCCGACCAAACCTGCCAATTTGCCTGGTTGACCTGGACTCGACCGAGACCGAGACCCGGACAGACCACATTCGGTCCGGTCTCTGGCCTAGTTTTTTGCTCGAATCGGTTGCTTGTCCTGGTCCAGCTTTTTGGACCGCAATACTTCCCCTAATATATATATATATATATATATATATATATATATATATATATATATATATATATATATATATATATATATATATATATATATATATATATATATATATATATATATATATATATTTACACTGCAATCGTCCTGCTTTTGGACCGCACACCCTAATATATATATAGGGGAAGCCGATCCAAAGAAGTTAAAAACTAAAACGGAAGAATAAGAACGATTTCACCACATTTCAATAGGTGGGAAAATTTTAGATGAGACGATCCATTTTATAGATGCGATCCAAATGAAGCCATTGTAGCTTTTCTTATCATTCTTATTTTAATTTTTCTTCTTATTTTGATCCTAACTCTATATATATACAGAGTGTTAGTGTAAAAGTAAATTAGGATAAAAGTATAAGAAGGAATATAAACCATTGGATTGTATCATTTATAATTAGATGTGTGTATGAGATCATTTTGGGTACAAAATATAAATATATAACTCTTAAGAGGACTAGGTGTGTCATTGCATGTATCCATAATGGTACCATGGTCATTTTAACACGTCCAATTAATACTCATTAACCGTTTCGAGTAGACTACCAATTAATCATGGATCAAATTTTGAATTTAATATGGTGATGCCCCATAACGTAAGATTTTTTCAAAATTGATGATAGTTACATAACGAGAGATTTTTTTTTTAAATTCGGAAAATTTAAAAATAAATTAAACCTTTTTTAAAATTAAAAAAATTTTATTTTAAATTCCAAAAAAAAAAATTAAAACAAAAAAAAAAAAACCCCAAAAAACTTTGTTTTTAAAAAAAAAAAAAAAAAATTTTTTTAAAAAACCAAAACCCCCTTTTTAAAAAAAACCATAAAAAATTTTTTTAAAAAAAACCATAAAATTTTTTTCCCAAAACAATAAATTTTTTAAAATTTAAAAAAAAAATTTTTTTTTTTTTTCCCCCCCCAAAAATTTAAAACCAAAATTTAAAATTTAAAAAAATTTTAATTTAAAAAAAAAAAAAAAAAAAAAAAATTTAAATTAAAAAAAAAAAAAATTTTAAAAAAAAAAAAAATTTTTTTTTTTAAAAAGGAAAAAATTTTAAAAAAAATTTTTTTTTAAAAAAATTTTAAGGCCCCCTTTTTTTTTTAAATTTTTTTTAAAAAAATTTTTGGTTTTTAAAAAAAAACGGTTTAAAAATTTAAAAAATTTTTTAAAAAAAACCCTTTCCAAAAATTAAAAAAAAAAAAA
>CM040239.1:285426223-285600923 GCA_022545495.1 Chrysanthemum lavandulifolium | reverse complement strand
TGATGAAAGAAATATCGAGAGAACCATTAGAGCTATTACATGGATTTATTTGGACTGTCTACGTGGCAAGTTTAAATAAGAAGAAATCTTTTGGTTATTACTGATGATTGTAGTAGATTGAGTTGGGTTTTCTTTTTGGGCTTTAAGGATGATACCTTTGATGCTATTCAAACTCTTATAATAGCACTTGAAAACCAATTAAGACTCAAGGTTAGAGGTATTCGATGTGACAATGGAGCTGAATTCAAGAACAAGCCTATGGATGACTTTTGTGCAAATAAAGGCATAAAGGGAGTTTAGTATTGCTAGAACACCACTGACAAAATGGTGTTGAGAGAGGAAAAATAGAACCTTGATTGAAGCTGCAAGGACTATGTTGGTGATTCTCATCTCCTATTCAATTTTGGGCGAAGTCGTAAATCTTGCATGTTATGTACTCAGCAGGGTTTACGTCACAAAACCACGGATGAATACACCATATGAGCTGGCGATGGGCAATAAACCCAACATTCGTTTATGAAGCCTTTTGGATGCCCTCTTACTATTTTAAATACCATTGATAATCGAGGGAAGTTTGATGGCAAGTCGAAGAAGGTTACTTATTGGGATATTGCACTAACGATAAAGGATTCGAGTCTACAATGAGTTACTAAGAAGATTCAAGATTTTCTTCATGTTGAGTTTTAGAGGATCAAGACAATGAGAAAGGAAGGGTCTGATTGGATGTTTGATCTTGAGATTTTATCTCCTTCAATGAATTATGTACACATTGAAGAAAATCAACCTTTGCATAATGAAGAAGATATTCAATATGTTGTTCATGATATTCATCTTAGACCTCTTGCTATTCACGATAAAGATTCTATGAGTCCAAAACAAAATCTTGATGTTCCTAAGCAAAATCTTGATTAAGCAAAACAAAATCTTGTTGCTCCACAATCTTGAGGACCAATCTATTCAAGAGGAACTTAATCGGATGCTTCTTCAAGATGTATTAGCACATTCTTACAGATGAACAAAGGAGAGCTTATGAAGAAGCAAGAAGAAGAACAATCATGCGAGTTCTCTTACTGATTACTTTGGGGTGCTTTCAATCAAAGTCTTGATGCACTGTTGTGATACTTTAGATGATTTGGATGATCCTACCATGCACGAGCTAGAAAGCGATGATGAGCTTGAAGATGAAGGTATTTTCACAAATTCCAATGAAGGTCTTGATTATACTAACTTAGATGATACATATGAAGTTCCAGGTCTTCAATCTTACAATTCATAAGAATCATCCAACAGATCAAATTATTGGTCCTTTACTTACGGAGTAATGACAAGACACAAAGCTAAGGGTTTCACAAAACCGCATAATGCTTTACTTAGCTTTGTGTATAAACAAAAGAGGCTAAATCATAAGGATCATCAAACACCTTATTCACCTATTTCATCTCTCAAGAGGAACCCAAGAACATTGCTCAAGCTTTGACTAAAGAAAGTTGGGTTGAAGCTATCGGGAAGAACTTCTTCAATTTAAACTTCAAGAGGTTTGGGTTTTATGTGATCTTCCGATGGGAAGAGAGTTATTGGAACAAGATGGGTTTTAGAGTCAAAAGAGATGAAAGAGCAATGTTATCAAGAACAAGGCAAGGTTAGTTGCTCGGGGTTATAGACAAGAAGAAGGGTAGATTATGATGAGGTTTTGCTCTGTGGCAAGGATAGAAGCTATTAGAATTTTTCTTGCTTTTGCTTCTTATATGGGTTTCGGTATACCGGATGGATGTCAAGAGTGCCTTTCTGTATGGCACTATTTCTGAAGAGGTGTATGTGAAACAACCTCCTGGTTTTGAAGATCCTAAGCATCCTAACAAAGTTTATAAGGTGGTGAAGGCTTTATATGGTCTTCATCAGCACCTAGAGCTTGGTATGAGAGGCTCTCTACATTCTTATTACAACATGGATCTGAAGGGGCCATTGACAAGACTTTGTTTATCAAGAGAGACAAGAAGGATATCATGTTAGTTCGGGTATATGTTGATGATATTATCTTTGGGGCTACCAAACAGGTCCATGGTTAAGGAGTTTGAGCGGTGATGCGAGAAGGAATTTCAAATGAGTTCAATGGGAGAGTTAACATTCTTTTAGGACTTGAGTTAAGCGGTCAAGGAAGGAATTTTTATTAGCCAAGACAAGTATGTTCTGAGACATACTTAAGAAGTTTAATTTTGATGATATGAAGGTCATTACTACACCAATTAAATCTATCAATTCATTGGGAAAAGATGAAGATGGACTGACTGTTGAAGTCAAGTTATCTGGATCTATGATTGGCTCTCTTATGTATCTTCTTGCATCAAGGCACGATATCATGTTTGCGGTATGTTTATGTGCGATATCAAGTTTCACCAAAGATCTCTCACTTGAATCTTGTCGAAGAATATTCATTATTTGAAACAACAACCTAAGTTGGGGTTGTGGTATCCTAAAGAGTCACCTTTTACTTAGAAGCTTTTTGAGACGGTGACTATCTGGAGATAACTATGATAGAAGATCCACAACCTGGTGGATGCCAATATCTTGGAAGAAGGTTAGTCTCATGGCGGTGCAGAAAAGCACAATTGTGACAACATCATCTATCAAGAAGAATATGTAGCTCTTGCAAGTTGTTGTGGTCAAGTTTTATGGATGCAAAATCAACTCTTGGATTATGGGTTCAACTTTAAGAATACTCCTATCAACATTGATAATGAGAGTACTATTTGTATTGTGAAGAATCACTGTATCATTCCAAGACAAAGCATATTCGATTAGGCATCATTTTATTAGAGATTGTTATGAGCATAGGCTCATTAATGTAGTTAAAGTCCACACAGATGATAATGTAGCCGATCTACTCACCAAAGGTTTTGATGTGTCACGATTCAATCACTTGGTCGTGAGCATTGGAATGATTAACTACTAAGCTATGTTTAAGGGAGGACTATAAGATGTTTGATATAGTCACTGTATTGCTTGAGGAGGATCTTAGTGTATACTTAGATTATTTGAAGATTTTGGCAAAGTCTTGTATTTCACAGAAATCTGTATTTCTGAAAATCTTGCTTGGGAAAGTACGCTTATGTGGAAAGTATTGTTTGTCGTGTTAAAGTCTTGTTCCAACGGTAATATTGAAGGGTAATTGGTAGTAACGGTAACTTTGTTATTTAGGCCGTGATTTTCAAATCTCACCTATAAATAACTTCTTTCCGATTTTCCTCTCATATTCTTACTTCACATCTTTTCCATATTTATCTCCCAATTACCATCTCTTTAATATTCGATACAATCTTTCAATTGTGCTTATTCTTTCAACAATGGTGAATCGTTTAACATTTCAAGCACAATATGGTGGCTAATTTGGACAAGACCGAGGCGAACGTGGCTTTCTATGATATTATTGATTATCTAGTTGGGTCGCCTATTAGCTATGCTCTTTTAGTTGAGCGGATGTTATTGAACCATGGATTCGAGAATTTTGGGCTAATGCTAGAGAAAATATGGAGGAGGATGAATACTATATTAGATCAATCATTGTTGGTCGCACTATTAAGATCGCTGAGGCATCTATTCGTGCATTTATTATTTGAAGATGAAGATGGGGCTATTCGATTTGACAAGCAAGCGATTTGGGATACTTTAGGAATCTGGGTTATGAAGGCTCTTTGGTGAACAAACTTTTAAAGGCCTTATTCATCCTCAATGGAAGTTTTTGATCCATGTCTTGCTCCACCGCATAAGTTCTAAAAGCACTTCTTGGGAGCAGTTTGGTTCAAATATTGCATCTGCAGTGGTTGGTTTAGCAGACGAGTATTTAAATTTTCACTGACTTATTTTGGATGGAATGCTCTCTCATATATCATACGGGGCTACTTGGTTGATGTATCCAAGGTTTATACAAGTCTTCTTGAATAAGCAATTGGTCGATGTTCCCAAACCTCTCGCTTTACTACTGTTATTGTGCAACCACCAAAACCTTTACATTCATGGCTAAAAGAAGTAACTTGTTTCGGGTGGAGATATTCCTTTAACAACATCAATGATGGAAATTGTGCAAGCTGTTTCGTAATGCATTCTGAGAGGATGAAGAAACCGAAGGTCTTGATCTTGATCAAAGTCTTGCTTCACATAGTAATGCTTCAACCGATCTTGCTTCAAAAGAGCTGCTTCTGAATCGTGCATCTGCAAGTCTTGCTTGAGTGAAGGTCTTGTTTAGTTACAAGGTGATGTTTCTTGGTCCTCGTGTTCGAAGACATAGAAAACACCTATTCCATCTCCATGATTACATTTCACGGAACATTCTCCAATTCAAGGTCTCGTACGAAATTCCAAGAGAAGAGTTACCTATGGATAATTCTGCTTTGACAATGGCAATAGCTCGGTTGACCAAAGCATTGCTAGCGTCAGCTCGAACTATTAGAAAATTGAAGAAAAATTATTTACAGTTCGAAATTTTGTTAAACCCTATATTCAAGGTTTTAACTTATGGGTTAAGGAGGAGAATAAGCGTCGAAAAGCTCTTCGTAAGGAATTACAACGTAAGAAGGTTCCTAAATCATCTTCGTCCATTTGGGGAGGAAATTTAAAGAATGAAATTGAAAGAAGATGATAAGGAGAAAGAACATGATAAGGAGAAAGAACATGATAATGAAGAAAGATGATAACAAGGAAAGTGGATCTCAAAGTCTTGAAGAATTGGTTCATATTGAAAGTTCAAGAAAAGATTGAACCTCAATCTTGAAGAACTAATTATTGAAGATCAAAGGTCTTGAACATGAAAGTCTTGCTTTTCATGAAACTTTCGGACAAGTAATAACTCAAGGGTTTGAATTTTGAAGAAGAAGTGGTCCTTCTACGAGTTGTTATAGAGGAAGAGGAGGAACCTAGATTTAAACCCATTCATTCACCAAGTGATGATGAATTAGTTGCTACAATTCTTGATCTGTCACAACCAAGAGGTGGTGTTACTATTAGAGAAGCACAAGAAGAAGAACAACCAAAAACTGATCAACCTGCAATTGATCCAAAAGACAAGGGAAAAGGTATTTTGGTTGAAGTTAAGAAAAAGAAGCTTACTTTAGCAGAAATTAGAGCATTTGAAGTTGCAAGGAATGAAGCTGCAGCTAGAAAAGTTCAAGAAGAGATAAATGCTAAAGATAGAGAAGAACGAGAAGCTCGAAGCTTTGGATAGAAAAGCTGACTCAAAAAGTGCAAGATGAATTGGATCTTGAAGGCTGCTGAACCTTACGATCTCCAACACCTGTTAGATTCATGTCAAGAAGACCTAATTTAGCTAAAGAAAGGAATGCAATGATGGCATATCTAAAAGCGAGAGGATTTAAAGGATTACGAAGCTAAATTATGTTGATATGAAGAGATTATATGATCTTTGAGAGAGAAGCTTATAAGAAAGATGTTGCAGGCATCAAAGACTTTAGAAGAAGCTTATTGGATGAAGGTGAAGGAAGAAAAACTTAAGAGAAAAGAAAAAGCGAAGCTACGGATGTTCGGTTTTCAAAGAAAGAAGGTTGAATTAAGATCGAGACTAGTGATGAATTGAAGAATTATCTCGAGTGGTAGATTTTGATTATCTGAGATGAAGATAATGACATGAAGATGAACGGATCAAAGATCGGTGCTTTCAAAGTTGAGAAATCAAAGAATGGAGATTACATGGTTTTCACAAAGAAGATAAAAGTTTGAGAGTGTTTAAGCGGCTATGGGACTTCTTGCATATCATAGACGAGTAGATCTATTCTACTTATATCATCTTTGTGAAAACTTATTTTGAAGATAATCCATTAGAAGGGATTGGATTGGTTTTACAAGGGGATCTCATAACCATGTGGAAACCGATGAAAAAGTCTTCGATGATATTTGGAAGGATCAAGAAAAGCGGGAGATAGTTTCTTTGGAGATTCTTTGGAGAATCTGGAGTTCATGTCTTGGAGTGGAAAATGGAACAATGATTCACATGTTTGCGGAAAGAAGATATCCTCTTCATTGTTGAGCTCATGAGAAGAATGCTTGAGCATGGATTGGAAGTAGAAGAGGTGATGAAATTGCTTGCATGGTTATCAATTTGCTTATAATTTGGACTACCATTCTTTGAGAATGATCTATAAGCGGTATGATTTTTGAATAAATACTTTTGATATAATCGGATTTTTATTCAAAATCTTGCTAGTCGACAAGTACTTTCATCAAAATCTTGTTCTTTGAACTAAACCAGTTAAGTAAAATTTTAGATGAAACCTTTTGCTAAATAATAACTATTTTGAAATAAAGGTTGAATAAATGGTTTTATGATGATAACATCAATAGGTTATCAATCCACCATGGTTACAAAACGATTGACTAATCCATGAGCAAGCGGCTCGGTAAAGATATATCAAATCCGTTTTTAGTTGACAACTTGCTAATAAGTTGGATGGTTATCAACTCACCATATCAAGAATGTGAAGAGTTGGCTAGCCCACAAGAAATGGCTTATGGTAAAGGCGTTGGAAAAACCATTATTGGTAATTAGTTCACCATTAGATAAAGAACTAACTAGTCCGAAGGGTACTTTTGGTAAAGACAAAACAAATCATTGATAGGTGGTGGTTTGCTAAAAATCATATGGTTATCAATGTACCATGGTCTTACACACCAAAACATTTGGCTACTCCAAAGATAATGGCTTTGGTAAAGAGTTCTAAATCCATTGAATTTTCAATGATTCACTTAGATGTGATGAGAATAGTATGCAACAAACTTGAATTATTGTACACATTGTCATATGTTCTTTGTGATCTTGAAAAGATGGAGATTCTTTGAATCTCACGTGAAGAAAACAATTCTAAGAGATACTTTGACAAAAGCACGATTCTACAAAGATATAATCTAAAGACTAAAGAACAATCCATTTTAAAGATAAAGTTGTTAAAGATATATTCACAAAGGAACTTGAAGTCAAACAAGTAGAATTCAAGTTAGGGAGGATTGTTGGGATATGAAAGTCTTTGAAGATAGTAAATCTTGAAGATATGAAAATCTGTAAGTCGCAAAGTATTGGAAGAAGTCAAATAGTCAAAATCTTGCTAAAGACAAAGTCAAAGTCTTGCAAGATAAAGTCAAATCTTGCTAGAGCGGAAGATCTTATATTCGTTTATGGAAAGTATTGTATTCCATGATTAGATTACTTGTCGTACAAGGTTATCAATTGTAAACCGACTAGGATATCCTTGAGCCTATAAAGGACTCCTAGATTGGCATTAGAGTGCGATTCGAGGAAAAAGAGTTTTAGAGTTTACGAATTAAGAGTTTAGAAAAGTTCGAATATCTTAGAATTGTATTAGAGTATCGCATAATAAGCGATTTAGAGTTTTATTAATAAAGTTTTCTTCTTAGCTTTGTTAAGTAAATTCCGATACTTGATAAAGTATATCGATCCAACACTCCACGATTAGCTCGGTAGGATCCATGTAAAGTGGTGGTTAAATCCTTTTCAAGAAGAATTATTGCGTGAAAAGCTCCTTCCAATCTTATGTAACTTCTTGACAAACTAAACTTGCACTTGAAGAAAACAAACGAAACCTTCGCGTAAAATCGGTAATAATATATATAAGACTCGATTTAAACTAGGATATAATGCTTGTGGAATGGATGTTTACAATTTCTAAGAAAATTAAGACACAGAAAATTCCAAAATTTATAAGTAGCTCAAAAACGAGAAAAAGTAATCGATGTTTTACTCCTTCCCGACGCCATCGGGTTTCAATTTCAGCCGTCGAGTTATCTGACAAAAAGCGGTCTGCGATTTTCGGAAAAAATTACGGAAAATTTACATCTTTAGAATCTGGAAAAATTTATGCAAAACATCTATTATGACTCGATACAAGCATTTGACTCGAACAAACAAACATAAATATCTTTTAGTTAATTGTTATTCTCATGTTTATGTTTCTTTTGAAAACGTGTGTAATCCTCCCTACACTTATCCTTTATGTAAAATACCTTTATATGCAATTAAGACGAGGTTAAAAACAAAATAAAGCATTTTTACAAATTTAAACATGAGGATAAACAATTAATAAAAGATATATGACACTAACAAGCAAACAATTAATCATGGGTTGCCTCCCACGAAGCTCTTTTCTTTATTAAAGAGTCTTGTAGCTAGACTCATAGTCGTGCTTCTACGTTTCCTCACTACCGCCCTCTTGACGGTCTCTAATGGGGGATTCCATGTTGTAGAAGTGCCCTAAAATGCACTTCTCTAAGAGTTCATCCTCTCCCCAATCGGTCCTATATTCGGTCCTAGGCTCAAGCAATGCTTATAGAATCCAAAATCTTAGCCATAACATAATCAACACCTTTTCCCTATCCTCATCATTCCTATAATAGACCGACAGTTTAAGTTCCTTTTCATCATTAGAGTGATGAAAACTTCTCAATCTTAAGCGGCATTTGGTAAGCTATGTCATCGGTCTCATTCTTGAATCCTTTTACTCCTAACGAGGGTCATAGGTCATCAAGTGCTTTCTATGAAAGGTTTTCCTAGAATAACATGGGACAAGCTAGGGTTTATGGCGTGCTAATATCATCCACAATTATGAAGTCCGTTGGAAAGCGAAACTACCTACATAAGCGGGCAATCCCTTAATTCTTCCGAAAATTGCAACTAACATTAGGATCATTGGGGTCTTGCCTAGTTGGAATAAACTTCTTCAATATCCAATTGTAGTAGGTGCTATTCATTATGTTGATTGGGGACTTGCGATCAATGTAGGCTTTTGCCACAAAAGGTGTCCTATGAAACATGGTATGTTAAGATTCCAAGGGTTCCCAAACTTGATTCGAGGACTTTTCCTAACATACATGTGACGAAGGTCATGCACTAAGTGAGGTGGCGAGATAGTTCTTCTTCCTAGGGAAATTTGTTGAAATAGTCAATGTCTACTTCATCTACTTCCTCGGTGTTTCATCATCCACAAGTGTATAGTCCTCTTAGTCATTTGTTTCATTAGGTTCAACTAAGGTGATGGTATTGACGAATTGGACATGCTTAGTTAGCTTGCTTGGATCCTTAATCTCTATACACGAAGGCTCGGGAGTTGAGATAGCACTAACCTTCTTATCACTATTAGTTATGGCTTTCAAAGGTTGTCTATTTTCCTATCCATCTCGGCTTGTTGATGGTTAAAGCGGTCCGAGCTTAGCCATTTGGGTTTCTTGGGATGTAACTAGGTTTGCAACATCCCTTGACGTTTTGTTGGTTAGGACCGTTAGGTGGGGCCATGAGAAATCATTGAGGTGAATTCTTTGGTTTGTCCCCGTAGAAGTCGGGCTTGCCTTTCCATGCCTCTCGGGTTTCATTGAAATTCCTAGGTCCGGGTATTGTAGGGAATCTTCCTCCCGTTCCATTAATCGTGAGGATGCGTAGTCATGCGGAAGCATGTTCGGGGATCGAGTGCTAGTCTTGGCGTGTTATGAGGATCACAAAGCGGCTCACACGAGGAAGAAACTTTTCACGGTGTGAAGATTTAGGATTTTCGTAGGAGCTCATTAGAATTTAACTTGATCTTCAAGTTCGATCATCCCACTGATCGGAAGGAGGCAAGGAGATTGCCTTAACGGTTTTGGGCAACTCACGGGGTCATCCAACTTCGTTGTCATAGAGGCGAGGTCCTCTATTATAACCCATGATTCTTCAGCGGTGAGATCACTAAGTTTTCCACCGGCCGCTTGGTCAATGGATCGCTTAGTGGGAAGTTGACATGATCATAAAAGATTTGGACTTGGAGCCAAAGATCAATGCGTGATGAGGACTTTATGAAGTAAGTCCTTGAATCGAGTCCATGCTTCGTAGAGAGATTCACCTTGACGTTGTTGGAACATCAAGATGTCATTCCTAAGCTTAGTGGTTCTCCGGTGGGAAAAATTGAGCAAGGAAGCGAGAGGTAAGATCATCCCAACTTGAGATGGAGCCCGGGAAGTCGCTCAAGCCAATTACTAGCTTGGTCCCATAGAGAGAATTGGAAGAGCCGCAGCGCGTGGTCTCAGTAGTAGCATCAAGGTCGATGGAATCGACAATTTTGAGAAATCCTTGAGATCTTGATTTGGATCTTGAACGAAGTCCATGGAATGCACATCCGTTTGCACCAACGGATGGTGTCGGATCGCAGGCCGTAGTTTGGGCTTGGTCGGGAAGCTCAATGGTGTTCCAATAGCCTAGGTGGCTTGGTCTCGAGTATTCACCAAGAGTACGGGCTCTTGGCGGGTCATTTGGTGGTGGGTTGATGAGTGGTGGTTGGTTATCACCTTCCATGATGAAAAGTGATAAGATTACGAACAAAGGTCACGAAGAAGGGATAGACTAAGAAAGCTAAAATGAGAAAAATTTACTTGATAGGAATCAAGCAAAGAACCTAAGCGAGGTGGACTACTAACTAGCTATTCTATTCCCGTGCGCGTAAAACTTGATAACGCTACACGCGTCGTTCGGGGTCAAGGAAACTTACTTTTCTTGAGCAAGTTTTATAACACCCTAGGCGGTGAACCTAATCTTTGTAGTGTAGTAATTAGGGTAAGCCACGGGTATTGATATCGTTCTCTAGGGAATAGGAATGCTAGTAAGAAGTTACTACGCTAAGGTTAAGGTTGAGGAAGATTATTTTTGTATTTTTATATTTTATGAAATAGAAAGGTCACGAATCTGGGTATTGGATTTGGGGGTTGGTATTTCTACCCATTACTCTACTATTATCTAATTATCTAAACTAAGGTTGTGGGAGTCTATGTCTAATTAATGTGTGCTCGTATGATAGTTTAAAGATGTGTTTACTTAGGTTGGACTACTCCTTAATTATCTCCTATTGATGGTTGAGTTGTCACGTCCTTATTCTTAGTTGCGTTGTGTGTCTAAAGTTGTAGGGTATCGTTTCCCTAACTCTTTGAACTTACCAAAGGGTCTCGTCTACAAAACCCACTAGGGATAATAAACTCTTACTCTAAGGCACTCTTTGGATGGTTTAGCTTACAACTACTCGGTAATTATATTCTAAGGTTCACAAAGATGAATCAAGTATTAAGTACACAACGAATGACCTATCGCATTACTAGATCATTAATCAACTAAGATAAGAAACAACCAATCAATATTCAATAATTAAGTTTCATACTTCCTAAGCAAACACACAAATAAATTAGCCGGACATGGAGAACATGCAAGCATACACACAAATAATCAAAGACATAATTGAATTAATGAAGTAAATACTTATCTTCATGTAAGATAGGGTTTAAAACCCTAAAATACTGTACAAGACACCTTAGGTTCGGTTTTAGGTTTTCACTCCAAAAGACTCTCCTTAAAGCGAAAATTCGGATTCTATATATAAGATTACATATCGACGGCGTCACCTTATATTTCGTGGCCGCCGTGTCGCCAAATCATTAGGGTTTCATCTTGGCCACGTTAACCTTGCGGCGGCGTCCCGTTATGTCCGTGGCGCCATCCTCTTGACTTCCGGCGTCGTGCGGATTGCATCTAGGCCGTCCCGAGTAGCGACGGCCTACTCTTTTACAAGCTGGGCGTCGTCACTTGAAAATCGAGTTTTGGGTTCGAGCCGTCACAAAAATCCTCGGACGGCGTCGCAATTAGCACGACACCGTCGCCTTCTATTTTCAGCGGTGTGAGTGTCTCGATTTTGACTTTGGCCATTTCTTCATATATTCGCCTTTTTCGTCCAAATAAGTGCCATTCCAACATTTTGCCTTGAGAGACCTAAAAAGTGAAAAGGAACGATATTAAGCAATAACGGATACAAAAGTGATCAAATAAGGACTTAAACGACCCTCAAAATGGTACCTTTTAAAACCTTATCATATTTGCATCCACATCATGTGTAACAAGAGTCACCGAACTCTTGGCTATTTCAAGCTTATCTCGTATCACGAGCCTCGTATTCGGTGTTAAGCGATCCAACATATGTTGCTTCACCCGACTCAACGCTACAATCTCTTGATTGCACTCGACATTCATTCACCCTTACGATTTACGTATCCACATCTTGTCATTGGAGTTCTTGAGCGCGATTACATCATTCTTTGTTGTCTCTGTTAATGCATTCAAGAACACTCGATCTTTCAAGCGATACATTACCCGTCTCATTACAACTATCTCTCAACCGCACCAAACTCTCATCCACATTTTCATCTTCGGAGTAACTTCCTCAATGTACTTCTCCACATTATCCATGAGATGGATAAGTGTCTCTATGAACACACTAATTTCCATTCCATTGTATCTCTTGAAATACATTTCGGTCATGTCTTGATCATAATCGGATGTAAATTCCCCACGATGAATAGTGAAATTGGTTGTAGATCACTTGCGATGCGACCGGAACTATCCTTTTGAACCTTTTCTTTATCAAGTTGTTGTTCCAATTGTTCTAAGTTCAATAGTAATATTCCGTTAATGTGGATAAATCTTGACGGAAAGGGCATTGCATGCTCGTTCCATTCTGTTGTGAGTAACACGAGATGTGAGTGAAGTTGTTGATAAGGTTCAATGCTACTTTCCTTTGCATGGCATTTTGTAGTCTAAGCAGTGCAAATCTTTCTCATTGGAATAAGAGCATGAAGAATTCAAATCATCATTGATTGATTCCATCATCCGTAACAGTTCAAATATAGCTAATATTCTCATGGTTGTCTGACATCATACAGTTTGAGTACTTCTAAAATCATTGAATCGGGGTGTAATACATAATGTTGATGAATCCACGGATTTTACAAGTCTATGATTTAAACCGAGAAATAGAATCTTTCGCGGGATTTTACTAAAATCAAGACCAAACCGTTAAGCAATGAGCAATGGAACGTGTTAAGATGACTGATGGATTGTCACAATGTTAGACAATTGTGTGTTAGTACTTATGATTATTTGTAAGGTTAGCAGAGATGTTGTTTGGTTAAGATTTGGATTGGTTGATGCACGATTTTAAGGAGAAATTTAGGTCCAAAAACTTAAAAAGCTCAATAACTTCCTTCTGGAGGCGATTTCGGCCTCAAAAAATTCGTTTCACGACTTTTGGTGAAACCTCACCATATTCAAACTGCTCGCTCATTTTGGTGGTATTTATTTGAAAGCAGATTCTGGTTCAAAGTTATGGCCGTTTGAAGTTTTACCGTAAAAGTCAACTTTTGGTCAAACCGCTTCAATCAACTCGCATCCGGACAACTCGCTTCAAGACAACTCGCTTAAGCGACAACTCGCTTAAGGCTCAACTCGCATAAGATGACAACTCGCTTAATAGACAAGTCGCATGAAACACAACTCGCATAAACAGACAACTCGCAATAGACAAGTCGCATAAAACACAACTCGCATGGGGAACTCGCTTAGCAACTCGCATAGGCAACTCTCTTAGGAAACTCTCTTTAGATCGTTGAATCGGACAAGTCGCATATGCAACTCTCTTTAGTATCAACTCGCTACACAATCAACTCGCTTAAAGAAACAAGTCGCTTAATAACCAAGTCGCATAAATAGTCAACTCGCTAAGTAGCCAAGTCGCATACCAACTCGCTTCAAATGAAGAAGCAACTCGCATCCAAGAAACACAACTACGAGTCTCAAATCGCTTTGTACACTTTTCACAAATACCCACTTTATCAATCAAAAGCGACCAAACCACAATGATTTAAGCTTTCAAATTCAAAACCTAAACACATATGATGATCCTAAACACAAAAGTACAAGCAAAATTGAAACTTTAACACTAGAATTTGTCCAAATGATTCAAACTCTCCTAAACACTTAATACCCCAAAACCTTATGAAATCCACCAAAACAAAGAACATGAAAGATGGTGATCAAACCATGGCTATTGATACCAATTGTAAGATATTGGATTTCATAAACACATAATAAACAATAATATGGGTCGAATTATGAGTAGGTTTAGAGAGAAAGTGGGATCCTTTCTAGAGATAGAAAGTGAAAGAAAACATAGAAGGTTAGATTAAGAATCGAAGGTCCAACCTCTACCTTGGGAGGTAGAGGTATTTATAATTACACAATAAACATCCTCCTTCGGACTGTGGATCAGGCATATAGTGGGTAAAGACCCGTCCTTCCTCCACGGTGTTGCACTAAACTAAAACTAAATAACTAGTAAATAACGTAATGTCTACGAGCTAACTTATGCTAGATTATAATTGGGGTGACCGATACTTCACTATGGAATTTTCTAATTCCTAACACAAGAGTTTATAAAATCCGTTGCCTTAAGCCTAAAGTTTTTCAAAACATAAATAAGGATGGCAATAGGGTTGTTAAACCACTTTTTCCTCAATTGCTTGCAAAGATTTCACCTGGTACAGGTGCGGATGCAACAATCCCAGTTGTATCTCAAACCACACCCACACTCACAGCCCAAACATTATCTACACTCCACGGTTACTCACACTTATGAGAGGAGGCAAAATAGCCAACTCCTCTCATCACAACACTGATCCACGATCTATTTGGTTTGGGAGTAAGCAGTGGTGGTTCCAGGCTTCCACCTAGTCCAACTAGGAGTGAGTCTAAGCAATTGCCCTATAATTCACCTCTCCCAATAGGTCACACAGTTGGAAGTGTTGAAAGCAGTGGGCAACCTATGGAATTGATGGAACTTTGTACCAAACTAACTAAGCAGGTTGAATCTCTAGAAAAAGACTTGGCACAAGTAAAGGAGCAACATGCCAAGGATGTTACACTAATGAAGGAAGAGATTCAGACTTTGGATAAAGAGTTGTAGGGGTTGAAAAAGAAAAAGACACCTTCAAAGATTGGGATATCATCTCCATGCTCACCTCATGATGGTGACTCAGAGGGCTTCAGTGAAGATTTTGGGAATTCTCCCAAACAGGGGAGGAAAACAGATGTTGAAACTAAGGGGAGGAAGATAGACTTTGGAGATGAAGGTGATTTTAATTTTGGAGTTACTGAGCATGTTTCTACTCAAGAAGAAGTTCCTCAACAGCAACTAGAGCAAGAAATTTCCACTGCTGCAACCACTGATACCATTCCCACTTCAGAGCAAGTTACCACTACTGGTCAAAATATTACCACTGCAGAAGAAGAAATCGAAAAGAAGAAGAAGGAGAAAGGTAAAGCAGTTGTGGAGAGTAAAGAGCAATCAAAAAGGAAGGTTTCAAAGAAAGAACAAGCTCAAATTGCTCATGATGCAGAAGTTGCTAGAATGCTCACTGAAGAACAAGTTGAAAATAAGAAAAGGCTGGATGAGATAGAGATTGCAGACTTCACGGAGGCTAAAAGGCTGGGCAGGATAGAAAACACTGATCGAATGGATGTAAATCCAGTTTCTACTGTTCCACCTACAATTTTCAGAGAAAAGACTCCAGAGTTTACTTATGTACCTACTGAACAAGAAATTAATTTCTTGATTGCTAATGTTCCAATAGTCAAGAAGAAGGCAATTGACGGAGTTGAGATAAATCCTTAGCGAAGAACAAAGAAGCGCACAGGTTGAAGGATTTCATTCAAATGAAGAATAGCCAAGCACTTCAAGATGCAATTGTTTGATCAAAAGGGTCAAAGAAACCAAGACAACCAACCAAAGCACAAGTTATTTCAATAATGAAATATTATTGTTGCAGTGTTGGTGGTGGAAAAAGCATCGTTCAAAGGGATGATGATGACAAGGTTGAAGGTATCTACTACGAGTTAAAGGCAAGATCAAAATTTTATTCCTATGAACTCGAAGAAGAAGAAAGAAGATATCCTCATCTCGAATAGAAAAGCCAAAGAGAGTGAACCTCGGACACACAAGAAAACAAAGTTTCTTTGAAGAACAAGAAGTTCAAGCCGAGAAATTCAGCGAAGAACGATTAAGCGGTATGATCTGATTGAAGAAGAAGATTTTATCGACCCACCGCAAGTCGGACATCCTATAGTTGTTTGGGAAGTGTACACTTCTAGCAATTTTGTTCCAACATGGAAGATTACAAGGCTAGGTGGTGAAACTTCATCATTCATTCTATTTGAAGACCTTATCAAAGCATGTGACAAACATGATCTGGATACATTGTGGAGATTAGTTCAAGAAAGGTTTGATGCTGACAAGCTTAAAGATATGAAGGAAATGCAGTTATGGGTTGATCTAAGAAGGCACTATAAACCAGATGCTAATGATGATTTCTGGAAGTTTGCATGTTCATGTCCTGGTACTAAATGGACTTACTATGATTCATGTGAAGTTCATCATGTTTCTACAAAAGATGGAGTGGATGCATTCATGTTTGCTGAGAAAGAATACCCACTCAGAGCTGGAACTCTCACTGTGATATTGTGTACAACAATAAGAGTTCATGAAGATACTGAGAAGGTCAGAGCTTTGTTACATAGGCTTCAAGATCAATGTTCAAGAGCTATTCAGGATTTAAAAAGAAAGTGAAGTGTTTGAAAGAATTCCCAAATCCTTAGAGATGAAGTAGATTGAAGAAACTTATTGATTTGCAAAGAAATCATAAGTTTAGGGAGGATTGTTGGGAATAAAGCTATGATTACCAACGATAGGCTTGTGGAAGACATCGCGAAGAATGCACTAGCGGTGGAAATGCATTACCTTTGCTAGTACATATTATTACCATCGCTATTAGGATAATCGTTATGTAATCATATATAGATAAGTATAGAAAAGATCTTGTGTATATTCTATATAGTTAATATTATACTTATCTTGTAAAGGAATCCTTATGTTATAAAAGGAGATCCTAGGTCATTGTTCTTGGTACTTATGCTTCAAGGTGTAACCCTAGTGATAAGCAAGATCACTCGTATTATTCTTACTAATATTGAAGTTTTGTGTTACATTGTTCTTACTTACAATACATCATACAATCCGTATTCTGAGTATTACTAAGTATATTCCGCGTACTTATTAATATAAATCAAAGTATCACTAACACAAGGTGTGTGTTTAGATCCATCATGCTTGTTTTCCATTGTTTTTCACTTTCACGTAAATTACGAGCATTGGAGCTAAAAAGACGCGGAATTAGAGAATTATCTAAAGAATTATCATAGTATGCTGATTTTGAAGAAGTTATGGCATAACTCTTCTCTCACATTATACGTAACTATTGTGTGACTCAGTAAACCAACTTATCAGAAGGTTACGGCGTAACTCTTCCCAAAGGCTACGACGTAAATATATTAGGTCAAATGAGGTTCCACGCCACTGATACTTACGCCGTAACTATTACCTCAACTACGGCGTAACCAAGTTTAATCAAGACTACGGCATAACCACTTATAAGGTTACATCGTAACTAGCAGATCTAGTGCAAAATACGAAGGAGTTGAAGGTTACGGCGTAACTCTTGTTATAGTTACGCCATAACCCATATCTGGCCTATTAATACCCCACGAATTCCAGCATTTCTAATCATCTCATTCCACACACAACAACCAGAGAACGTGGGAAAAAGCTCAAGGTAGGTCTAGAGGAGCATACGGTCTGTCTCAAGGAGAAATCACTCCCTACGATAAGCATTAGCATTTTATATTTTCTTTACTTTCAATTCATGTATTTCGTACCTTTAAATATTGAATTAGTTTGTATGATTAATATGAGCGGCTAAGCACCTCTTGGTTCTGGCCTAGTTATGATTCCTTAATTGTTTTGTTTGTGTTTACTTTACTTCCGTACAATTATTTCTAAGTGTATGCATGCATAATTTATTGGTAGCCACCCTTGGTTCGGTAGTTTTGAATGGCGGTAGAGGCCAATTGCCTAAGAGATATGACCAACTAACCCTAGGTGAGCGGACTGAGACGGGAAGGGTAAGATATGACCAACTAACGACCCTTTTTACTTTTGCGATTTGACCAACTGATCACCTATCGTTTGGATGAACTTAAGAATTAGGGGGTGAGTGTCTAATTTCCTAATGGTCGGGCACTCACTATTATAAATCTAGCATGTAGCGGTACTTAATGACTTGGCTTAGGGGACCAGGAACAACATGACTTATGAGGAGACACATGACTTCTCCTGTGGTGGCATCTTTGCTGATAGGTTAGGGCGAATTGACCAAATGCTGTCCTCTCGACTTTGACCCCACCTGAAGTAATTGGAAGTAAGTAGACGTAGACATAACTAGCTAGGAGGATTAACTAGGTTAGCACCACTCTCCTCTATTGATTTACCTTTTACCATTTATATGCTTATATTTTATTTTGCTTTAGTAGTTTAATTAATTAAATCCCTATCGAAACCATTATTAATATGTGACACCTAGACTTAGTAATAATCCAACACACATAGCTCTTGGGACGACCTCGGCTTTACCGATTACTACACTACACACGATCGGGTACACTGCCCGTTAGTGCACTAGGGTAGACCATAGGTATATTCCACAAAGTTGTAGATTGGCAGGAACACCCTGACCCCGGGTGCCTTTTGGCACCAGCCATTGTCCACCCCACAAGGAATAGCTCGACAACTCTCCTGGCCTAGTGGGGTACCAACTGGAGTGAGCACGAGCCAATACTTTATAAATATTAAAACCTGGTCAGTAAAACCTGCATCAACCATCAAAGTTGATGGTGGCAAGTTCTTGACGAAGGTTTGTTCCTTCGACAAAGGACGGGTGGATTGTTCTTTCCTCATGAAATTAAAGTTTTTCTCAACCTTTGAAAACCTTGACTTGTTCTTTCCTAAGTCCCTTAGTTTTATGGTGTTGTGGAATGTAGCCAAAGGTGTCTTTGTGATCATAGTACTTTGCGAGAGGCATGTTTGTTCCTAGGAGAAAAAGTTTCATGTTTTAGTAAAAATAATACTAGATTGTCGATTTGTTCTAGTGTGTGCCTATATGCAAACAGTGTGGAGCTATGGTTATCTCGACTCCTTTTTATGCATAAAATAGTTTTTATTAGTAATGTTTGTGAAAATATGAAAGATAACCCAAACGCTCCTAATTCAATGTAGCTTCGTTTGAATATACCTGGGAATGCATAATGTATTCAAGAGACATTATGCAAGTGATGAAAATAACATTTTTATTTGTATGAAAAATGAGAAATTGTTTTTTCCTATAAGTTAGAATTTTTTCAAAATTTTGACATGGGGTTTTTAGTTAATTATGATAATGCATTATGAGATGCAATTCCTAACTAAGGGAAACATGATTAGTTATGTAATTTAACAAATGTAATTCATGATTTTTTCAAGAAGATTCATAATCCCGTTGTTTTGGTTTGGTGCATAAATTACAACCCTAGAGTCAGAATTAAGATAAGTAATGTAGTTAGGAGACTTACAATGTTGATTTTGGCTGAGATTAGTTGAAGGAGATACCTCAATTATGAGTTATGTGTGTTTATAGGTCATTTGGTTGTGAAGGAGGAAGTGTTCCATAGTTTAAAATTTGTTCTCAGTGAACCACGGACAAGACGGACCCAAAAAATTGGTTTCGTCTTTGTTATCGTTTGGTGACGTGGGTTCTACAACAAATTTGGCTAATTTGTGTGTTTGGTCATGCAAAGTTTTAAGCTAAGTTTTCGATTACATGTTTGGTTCCATTAATCCTCATCCAAGTCTAAGAAGATTAAATGGTTCTCATTTAAGAGGTTTACTTAGGATGTCGGCAAAGGTATCTTAGGATGAGACTTTATTGATTGAGATGTTTCCTTTTTGAACATTGTCGCGAAGGAAGTAATGGCGAATTTCAATATGCTTCATTCGAGCATGTTGGACATGATTTTTGCTGAGATCAATGGCTCCTTTGTTATCGTAAAGTATAAAGATATCATTGAGTTGAATTTTTAGCCCACGAGAGCTTGCTTCATCCAAAGATATTGTTGATATGCCTTTCCGACTAAGACGTACTCGGCTTAGGTAGTTGAAATAGCGAGGGTCGTTTGTTTCTTTGAGAACCATGAGGTGAGACATTGTCCAACAAAAGTACAAATACCACTTGTACTCTTCCTATTGACATAGTCTCTGGCATGGTCCGAGTCGGCATAAACTATGGTTTCTACACCCGTTCCTTTGGGATACCATAATCCTAAACATGTAGTGCCTTTATTGTATCTAAATATTCGTTTTATGGCTTCTAGGTGTGATGTTTTAGGATCTTCTTGAAAGCGAGCACATAGAGAAACACTAAACATAATGTCGGGTCTACTAGCCGTGAGATAAATTAGGCTACCAATCTTTCCTCTATATTTAGTGTTGTCTACGGATTCACCTTCCTCATCCTTGGTGAGTTTACTTTCCGAGGACATGGATATTTTAATGTGTTTCGAGTCTTCAAGACCAAACTTCTTAAGCATATCCTTTATGTATTTAGATTGGTTAAAGAATATATCATCTTTTAGTTGTTTAATTTAAAGTCCTAAAAAGAAGTTTAATTCGCCCATCATACTCATCTCAAACTCCTCGTGCATGATTTTAGAGAAATCATCACATAGCTCTTGACAAGTTGATCCGAATATGATGTCATCTACGTATATTTGAACTATGATAATACGTGAGTCCTTTTTCTTGGTAAAGAGGCTATTCTCTACTAATCCCATGGTGTATTTGTGTTTAACTAAAAAGGTCTTAAGTCAATCATACCAAGCTTTTGGTGATTGCTTAAGTCCGTATAATGCCTTTTTAAGTTTGAAAACATGATTTGGTTTTTCAAAGTCGGTGAATCCGGGAGGTTGTGCAACATATACTTCTTCATAATGAAACCGTTCAAAAATGCACTTTTAACATCCATTTGAAAAAGTTTGAAATCGTGAGCATATGAAAATGCAAGTAAGATTCTAATAGACTCGAGGCTAGCTACCGATGCATAAGTTTCATAGTAATCAATACCTTCTTGTTGATTATACATGGTTGACTAAAGGTAAGAAATGCTGCCAAACATAGTGGATCTGTAGGTTCCAACTAAAGGATCTTCAGCTTTTCATGGCACTCATCTGCAGAACGTCCTTTATTATTTCCTTTAGCCATGTTAGAAATTGTTGCTTTCATATCATTCTCCAACTCAGAAAAATCCACACCACCTTTTGATTTTTTATTTGGCCTAGCTTGATTAGGTGATCTAGGGGGAGGAACCGAAGGACCACCACCAAAACCAACATCATATTCGGTGTCATGGTTTCCACCAGTAGGCGGAGGAGTAGTAGGTGGAGGAATCGGAGAACCACCTCCATCATTTGAAACATCTTCAATTTCAAGTATTTGATCGATGGGATTTTGAGAAGATAATGGCGGCCTTCGATTCTGTTTTCCAACAACTTGACGAATTGGACCGCTTGCAACACACTTTTCATACAAATCGATACAAAGATTGGGATAAAGCAATGGACTATTTCTCAATGTATTAACTTTGTTATTTGTTTACGTCAAAATTCAAAAACAAGAAAATATATTAATAACGTTGTCATTGCTTATATATATATATATATATATATATATATATATATATATATATATATATATATATATATATATATATATATATATATAGATAAAGATATAGTAAATAAAATAGTGGTGTGACTATTTGAGATACTTGCATTAGATGCATATCATATAGATGCAACATCTTGAGTATAAAGTTAATTTGATGTATAGATGGTGCAAATAGATTTTTCCGATTTCGCACGCGCAGAGGAACAAAAATAAGAGAAATCATGAAATGCATAATATATATATGCATATAAAAGCTAGAAGTATATATAATGCATCTAAGATTATAGGGATATCTAGTTTAGGTCGATGCATCTATTTGCGCTTATAGTTCTTCTTATTCCTTCTTATTTTAAGTAATCTTATGATATATATATATATATATATATATATATATATATATATATATATATATATATATATATACATACTAGAAAGTTATAAAATTACTCATAAGCAAACCTTTTTATTAAGATCTTTTCACTCTTCATCCGTCAAGTTGAATGTATTTGTGTTAGTGTTGTAAATGTTTCCCGTTTTTCCTTTCAAAGATGACCAAATATGATACTTTCCCTTATAGTAGTCAAATTTATTCTTCAATTTTTTTTGGGTCACTTTTATTCCATACATGTCCTCATAAGCTTGACCTATATTTTTCGAGAGTCCATATGTAGACTACCTCCCTTAGGACCTAATCTATTCACTTCATCGATACATGCTTCCAAGAAGAACTTCAATTGTTCATTCGTAAAATTAAAATATTCACTTGATTCACCCATGCCTATAATCAAACAATGTACCTTATATTACAACAAAGTCATGTATATAATTTTCTATTAGCAAACTACTTTTCTTTAGTTTTAATACACATATTGTCAAAGTAATGACCAACATAGAAAATTAAAGAACACCTTAAAATAAAATTAAAGAAGTAATACACATATTGTCTTCAGTTGCAAACTACTTTTCTTCAAAAAATAAACATATTGTCGAAGTAATACACTTATTGTCTTCAGTTGCAAACTACTTTTCTTCAAAGAAAAATAAAGAACACCTTAAGCAATGACCCACACAACTACGTAAAGACTATTTTCAATGAATGGCATACAAAGTTTGATCACTAATTTAACTTATTGTCCATACAATACCAAAAAAATACTCAAATACACATATTAAATTATTTAAAAGTAGGCGCAAAAAATTACCCGTAGGGGTGGCCAAGGGTGATGGAAGGTGAGGAGCAGATGTTGTTGTGGTTTGTGTTGTAACGCAGGAAAAAAAATTAGGTATTAAAAGGAGTCAGATACCTCTCCCAACTCTTGTTGGGCCAGAGTTTTAAACCTCTTAGCACCTCTTAACATTATAAGAAAAACAAACACTCTTATTTGGTCAAACATCATACTCATCTAGATTTTATGTCCATTAAAAGCCCGCTAAAGTTTTTTGCAAAAAACAAAAAACACTTTACTCCTGGGTTCGCCACTGGTTTCAACTATATTTATTGTGTAGTAATACATTCCATATTTGCATTTGTTGGGATTTTAGAATTAAGTTAACCATTAACCTCTACGAGTACGCAGTGGATATGGATCTAGTATTTGCAATTAGGTTAAACACGTAATTAATGAACAATTAAATAATAAAATGGATAAAAGAAAACCTAACCTTGCTTGGCAATTGATCTTTAGTAACAAACAAGAAACCAATACAAAACCCGAGTATCAAAGATAGATACCTCAATGAGTATCACACACAAACCCGATAACGTATACGTTCGATATATGGCTAGTCGATAACATATTAATAAAACCTAATCAACTACTTGACCACTTGAATAAACCACGTACAGAAAACCCAATAACCTTGTTATGTTTATATCCGAGACCTCCAAAGAAAAAAAATACTTTGCACTTTACCTGATATCGGACAAAACGTGTCCGATATCCTACTGCTTCTGCCCGAGGAAAATACCATGACCAGAACTTGAAAACCTCACTTTGTTGATGCTGTTGTGTCGACCAGGAAACAAGGAACAAAGCACCACCAATTATCTAGACACTTGAATCAAAACAAGTTTAGATTTAATCTAAACCAAAAACCCTTAATCGACCTTGAGATTAAGTCGACCAAGAGATGAGTAGGAGAGAAAACTTGGATCGGTTTTAGGGATATTAGAGTATAGATTATGCGTGAGTTTTGTGAGAGGTTGTGTCTGTATACAAACAAACCAAAACCGACTCCCAGTTGGAGTCTAAACTTGTTCGACAAGTTCCAAACCCAAGACAAAACCCATGCACCCTATTATGCCTAATTAGTGGGTTATCAAGGCCCAAGGGTAAACCCAAATCGTCCCATGTTAAGTCCAAGAACAGCCCATGGTTCGCATTCATGATCGGGTCAAATAACGGGTATGTATATTCAAGTATTATAAACGTTCTACACGTATACTCGTGTTTATCGCATGTGCTCCATCGGCTCACACACTCTTAGTCGTTTTGTCGTGTCTTCAACTTCCACAAACCAACAGCTCCCATTTGGGAGTTGGTGTGTCGAATGGCACACAAAACTAACGACGGAAACGCCTAGCAAACGCTCTCACTCGCCTTTTAACTAAAAGTGTTTGAGATAATAGTTTCGTAAAAGTTTCTCAGTAGCTTGGTCATTCAATGTCGTGCTTTAATCATCCTTTTTATAGATACCGTTAAACCATGGATAATGGATCTTAAATTATTCCATATAGTTTAACCATTTAGAATCTCGTTATAGATTTTAATTCATATATACCAAATGTAATCAAGAATCATCTTGCATTACCCTTTGGGTCCGCCGATAGTTGTCTAATTAAATGGAGAGGCGCCATGGTATCTTTTCGCACATATCAAGTGGAGTAACAAATCCTTTTTGACTACAAGTGTTGTGGATGTTGCTTCACATCACTTGAAATATTGCCTTTATAACTACCTTATTCGAGATAGCGTTTTGCGTATACTTACAAAAAATGATATCCACACATATGTAACTTACTTGCATCTCAAGTCTAAGGACAAGATAACAAACCATTTTCAATATTTTACTTATAGGATCAAAAAGTAAATGTTTGAAAGTTGGGGAATCCAATATGCATCTATAGTGAATACGTATGAGTTTGGCGGGAACAATCCAAATTCTCGTTAGAATTATAACCAACACTCGCATTTGCCTTATCATAACAATGTTCCCATATTGTTAACCGACAATGGATATATTTAGAATGATAAAATATTTAATGAATTAAACATGCAAATATAGAATAACTGATTATATGAATATAATAACAAATACCTCGTATCTTTATTAATCGAAAATAATAACGTCTTACAACTTCAAATTATCCAAATACTAATTAACACACGTTTACATGAGACTACTAGAGGTACCAAACCTATATCTCTAGTCAATTTAGAATGCTTAGGAACTTCAAAGCTTTCGTAAATGGATCACTAGATTGTCCTCTGTGAACTTTTAATATCTTCACATCACCCATTTCAATGGTCTCTCGAAGATAATGAACTTTAGCGTGATAATGTCTAGCACCTTTAGTGATTTCGCTTTCATTGGCTATAGTAATGGCTCCGGTATTATCACAATACATGTTTATGGGTTCTTCAATTGTGGGAACAATGTTCAACGATAAATGAATTTACTTAATCCATACATCCTCTTTTGATGCATCAAGCAAACAATATACTAAGCTTGATAGATGAAGTAGCAAAGATACTTTGCTTTGTGCTTTTCAATCAACAAGACCTCCATTTAGAACAAATACATATCCATTCCGAGATTTTAAGTCGGTGAATCGCCGATATCCAACATCGATGTAGCAAGAAACCCCGAGCTCTTGTTCATCTTTCCTCCATAAATTAGAAACATATCCTTAGTATTACGTAAATACTTAAGAATATTTTCACGTGATCCGATGAAGTTCACCGGATTACGTTGAAATCGGTTTGTCACATTCGTGCGAACGCAACATCGGGATGAGTACATCTCACACCATACATAATAGAACCTAATGCCGAGGCGTAAGGAACTCTTTCCATGCGCTCTTTCTGAGCACGTGTTTCAGCACCTTGTGACTTACTCAATTTTGGCTCTTCTTGCATTGGGATCGCGCCACGTTTGGAATTTTCCATACAAAATCTCTTCAAGATTTTCTCAATGTATGCACTTTGACTCAAACCAATTAATCGTCTAGATCTGTCTCAATAAATCTTTATTTCAAGAATATATGCAGCTTCACCTAAATTTTTCATGGCGAAACAACTTTTAAGATAGGATTTTACATCTTGTTACATTGGAATATTGTTTCCCATAAGCAATATGTCATCAACATATAGAATTAGTAAAGTGACATAACTCCCACTAGATTTCTGATATACACATGGCCCATCTTGATTTTGAGAAAATCCAAATTTCTTGATCTCATCATCAAAACATTTATTCCATTGCCTCGATGCTTGCTTAAGTCCATAAATGGAACGCTTGAGCTTGCATACACGGTTAGGATATTTTGGATCAACAAAACCCTCTCTTTGCTCCATATAGACCTCTTCATAAAGATGTCCATTGAGGAAGACGGTTTTGACGTCCATTTACCATATCTCAAAGTCATAGTACGCCGCTATAGCTACGAGAATTCTTATAGCTCTAATGTCTGCTACAGGAGAAAAGGTTTCTTCATAATCAATCCCGTAGGTTTGAGTGAAGCCTTTTGCTACGAGACGAGCTTTAAAGGTGTATACCTTACCATCCATGTCAGTCTTCTTCTTGAAGAGCCACTTGTTGCCAACTGTCTTGCAGTTAGGAGGAAGACTAACTAAGACCCATACATCATTGTCTTTCATGGATTTCATTTCCACATTCATTGCATCAAGCCATTTCTTGAATTCAGGATCCAGCAATGAAGCTTTATAGTTATTGGGTTCACAAAGATCCCTTAACTCATGTTCCTCAGCGTCAATGTATAAACACATACTGTTAGGAGCACGACGTGTCCTATTGGACTTTCGAATAGGAACAATATCACTTTGAGGTTCTTCAATTTCTTGATCCTCATCATCGTGATGAATGCAAGTATCTAAAGAAGGATTTGTATCTTCTTCTTGAATTAATTCAAGATCATCTAAACTCCTACTTGCTTTAAGATCCATAAGATCATTCTCAAAGAACTCAGCATTTCGAGCAACAATAACTTTGTTCTCAGATGGAAGATTGAAAGAATATCCCAAACTTTTAAGTGCCTCACTTAAAAGCTCTAGGTTCAAGTTTGTCAGGTTTGGTAAGTGTATCACGCTCAACAAGTGCCTCACAACCCCAAACTTTTAAATAAGAAAGCTAGGGTTTGCCCATGCCATACTGATGGTGTCTTTTCAAACTTCTTAGTTGGAACCGTATTGAGAATGCGCAAGCAGACTAATGGCATAATCCCAAAAGGACTTTGGAAGAGTAGTTTGTTTCATCATAGAAAGCACCATGTCAAGGTGGTTCTATTTCTCCTCTCGATACACCATTGTGTTGTGGAGTTTAAGGAGGAGTTCAATGGGCAATAATCCCATGCTCCTTAAGATGATCCAAAAACTTTTGACTCATATATTCACCTCCACGATCAGAACGTAGTATTTTATGGTCTTCCTGAGTTGATTTTCTACTTCCTTTTGAAACATTTTAAATGTTTCAAACACTTCATGTTTATGTTTCAGCAAGTAAACATAACCATACAGACTCTAGTCGTCATTGAAAGTCACGAAGTAATTTGCTCCTTGTCTTGATGTAATTTTAAATGGGCCACATACATCTGAGTGTATAAGTCCAAGTAAATCTTTAGCCCTTTCCACTTGATGTGAATAAGGTTTTCTAGCCATCTTACCAGACATACAAGCAACACACTTTTCAAGTGATTTAATGTCAGATGAGTTGAGAAGTCCATCGTGTTGCAACTTCTCCATGCGTTTCTTGTTAATGTGTCCAAGATGACCATGCCATAAGAGAGCAGAGTCCAAGTTAGACTTGGCTCTTTTGTTGCTTACAGCAAACATAGAACTCTCATTTGTATTCGAACAAGACATTTCAATTTCATAAATACCATTATGAGGAATAGCAGTAAAATAAAAAACGTTATTCTTAGTAACTAAAATATAATTATTCGATTCAAAACGGTTAATAAAACCATCGTCATACAAACGAGAAACTGAAAGAATCCCCCTAGTAATAGAGGGAGCATAATGAAAATCATTTAAAACAATAACTAATATGCTAGGGAGAGATAAATGATATATTCCAATAGCTTTAACTCGCTCGCTCTGACCATGGCCTACGATGCACTTAAAGCTCCCGGCTTCACTTTCCATCGCCCCTTAGACCCCGTGATTATTACATATGTGAGTACCACAACTAGTGTCATATACTAAGGATGATTTAGGGAAAGAGTAGAGTTCTATAGTGAAAATAATCAAGATCTAGCGCAAGAGACTGCTTTCTTTTTTTCATTAACTCGGCGAGACATCGGGGACAATTCTTCTCTAATTTCTGTCTCACCACATCGGTGACAAGTAGCGCCATTCACCGGATTATCCTTCTTAGGTGGTGGAGGAATCTTAAATTTGGATTTAGAAGAAGAAGCATTGTATGGTCGATAAGGTTTTAAAAGGTACCATTTGAGGGTCGTTTAAGTCCTTATTTGATCACTTTTGTGTCCGTTATTGCTTAATATCGCTCCTTTTCACTTTTAGGTCTCGTGAAGGCAAAATGTGGAATGGCACTTATTTGGACGAAAAGGCGAATATATGAAGAAAATGGCCAAAGTCAAAATCGAGGCACTCACAATTGTCGGTTATAAGGCGACGGCGGCCAAAAGCTATTGCACGCCCGTCCCAAAATTATTGTGACGATCCAAGACCCAAAACTCAGATTTTCAAGTGACGACGCCTAGTTGTGAAAGAGTAGGTCGTCGCTACTCGCACGGCCTAGATGCAATCCAGACGACGCCGGTCAAGAGGACGCGCCACGGACATAAGGTGACGCCGTCGCAAGGTTAACGTGGCCAAGACGAAACCCTAATGAGCGGTACACGACGGCTTCACTAAACATAAGGTGACGCCCGCAATTGTAATCTTATATATAGAATCCGAATTTTTCGGTCTTTGTGTGGAGAGTCTTTGGAGTAAAACCTAAACCGAACCTAAGGTGTCTTGTACAAGATTTTAGGGTTTTAAACCCTATCTTACATCAAGATAAGTCTTTACTTCATTAATTCAATTATGTCTTTGATTATTTGTGTGTATGCTTGCATGTTCTCCATGTCCGCTAATTTATTTGTGTGTTTGCTTAGGAAGTATGAAACTTAATTATTAAATATTGATTGGTTGTTTCTTATCTTAGTTGATTAATGATCTAGTAATGCGATAGGTCATTCGTTGTGTACTTAATGCTTGATTCATCTTTGTGAACCTTAGAATATAATTACCGAGTAATTGTAGGCTAAACCATCCAAAGAGCGCCTTAGAGTAGGAGTTTATAATCCCTAGTGGGTTTGTAGACAAGACCCTTTGGTAAGTTCAAAGAGTTGGGAGAAACGACACCCTACAACTTAGACTCACAACGCAACTAGGAATAAGACGTGACACTCAACCATCAATAGGAGATAATTAAGGAGTAATACAATCTAAATAAACATATCTTTAAACTATCATACGAGCACACATTAATTAGACATAGACTCCCACAACCTTAGTTTAGATAATTAGATAATAGTAGAGTAATCGTAGAAATACCAACCCCCAAATCCAATACCCGAGATTCGTACCTTTCCATTTTCATAAAACATAAAAGATAAAAATAATCTTCCTCAACCTTAACCTTAGCGTAGTAACTCCTTACTAGCATTCCTATTCCTTAGAGAACGATATCAATACCCGTGGCTTACCCTAATTACTACACTACAACGATTAGGTTCATCGCCTAGGGTGTTATAAAACTTGCTCAAGAAAAGGAAGTTTCCTTCACCCTAACGACGCGTAGCGTTATCAAGTTTTAGCGCCACTGCCAGGAATAGATTAGCTAGTTAGTAGTCCACCTCGCTTAGGTTTCTTTTGTCGGATTCTTATCAAGTAAACTTTTTTCTCATTTTTTAGCTTTCTCTTAGTCTATCCCCCTTCTTCGTGACTTTTGTTCGTAACCCCATCACTTTTCATCATGGAAGGTGATAACCCACTACCATTCATCAACCCACCACCGAATGACCCGCCAAGAGCCCGTACTCTTGGTGAGTATTCGAGACCAAGCCACCTAGGCTATAGGAACACCATTGAGCTTCCCGACCAAGCCCAAACTAAGGCCCTGCGATCCGACACCATCCGGTTGGTGCAAAACGGATGTGCATTCCATGGACTTCGCTCCAAGATCCAAATCAAGATCTCGATGGATTTCTCAAAATCGCCGATTCCATCGACCTTGATGCCACTACTGGGAGACCACGCACTGCGCCTCTTCCAATTCTCTACGGGACCAAGCTAGTAATTAGCTCGAGCGACTTCCCACGGCTCCATCTCAAGTTTGGATGATCTTACCTCTCGCTTCCTTGCTCAATTTTTCCCACCGGGAGAACCACTAAGCTTAGGAATGACATCTTGATGTTCCAACAACGCCAAGGTGAATCTCTCTACTAAGCATGGACTCGATTCAAGGACTTACTTCATAAAGTCCTCATCACGGCATTGATCTTTGGCTCCAAGTCCAAATCTTTTATGATCATGTCAACTTCCCACTAAGCGATCCATTGACCAAGCGGCCGGTGGAAAACATAGTGATCTCACCGCAGAAGAATCATGGGAAATAATAGAGGACCTCGCCTCTATGACAACGAAAGTTGGATGACCCCGTGAGTCGCCTAAACCGTCAAGGCAATTTCCTTGCCTCCTTCCGACCGTAGGATGATCGAACTTGAAGATCAAGTTAAATTCCTCATGAGTTCCTACGAAAATCCTAAGTCTACACACCATGTGAACAAAGCTTCTTCCTCGTGTGAGCCGTGTTGTGATCCTCATAATACGCTCAATAGCACTCGCCTCCCCGTAACATGCTTCCGCTGACTACGCATCCTCACGACAATGGAACGGAGGAAGATTCCCTACAACACCCGACCTAGGAATTTCAATAAAACCCGTGAAGCATGGAAAACAAGCCCGACTTCATCGGGCACAAACCAAAGAATTCACCTCTAATGATTTCTCATGGCCCCCACCTAACGGTCCTAACTAACAAAACATTGAAGGATGTTGCAAAACCTAGTTGCATCCCAAGAAACCCAAATGGCTAAGCTCTCTTGACCGCTTTAACCATCAACAAGCCGAGATGGATAGGAAAATAGACAACCTTTGAAAGCCATAGCTAATAGTGATAAGAAGGTTAGTGCTATCTCAACTCCCGAGCCTTCGTGCATAGAGATTAAGGATCCAAGCAAGCTAACTAAGCATGTCCAATTCACAATGCCATCGCCTTTAGTTGAACCTAATGAAACAAATGATGAAGAGGATTATACACTTGGATGAGGAAATACCGAGGAAGTAGATGAAGTAGACGCTGACCATTTCAACAAATTTCCTACGGAAGAAGAACTATCTCGCCACCCTCACTTAGTGCGTGACTCCGTCACATGTATGTTAGGAAAAGTCCTCGAATTAAGTTTGGGAACCCTTGAATCTTAATATACCATGTGTCATAGGACACCTTTTGTGGCAAAAGCATACATTGATCGCAAGTCCCCAATCAACATAATGACTAGCACCTATTACAATTGGATATTAAAGAAGCCTATTCCAACTAGGCAAGACCCCAATGATCCTAATGTTAGTTGCAATTTTCTTGGAAGAGTTAAGGGATTGCCCGCTTATGTAGGAAGTTTCACGCTTCCTACGGACTTCATAATTGTGGATAATATTAGCACGCTATAGACCCTAGCTTATCCCATGTTATTCTAGGAAAACCTTTCATAAAAAGCACCGGATGACCTATGACCCCTCGTTAGAGTAGTGCGATTCAAGAATAAGACCGATGACGTAGCTTACCAAATGCCGCTTAAGATTGAGAAGTTTTCATCACTCTCTAATGATGAAAAGGAACTTAAACGTCGGGTCTATTATAGGAATGATGAGGATAGGGAGAAAGGTGTTGATTATGTTATGGCTAAGATTTTCGGATTCTATAAGGATTGCTTGAGCCTAGGACCTGGAATATAGGACCGATTGGGGAGAGGATGAACTCTTAGAGAAGCGCATTTTAGGGCACTTTACAACATGGAATCGCCCATTAGAAACGGTCAAGAGGGCGGTAATGAGAAAACGAGGAGCACGACTATGAGTCTAGCTACAAGACTCTTAAATAAAGAAAAGCGCCGGGAGGCAACCCATGTTTAATTGTTTGCTTGTTAGTATCTTATATCTTTTATTAATTGTTTATCCTCATGTTTAAATTTGTAAAATGCTTTATTTTGTTTTTAACCTCGCCTTAATTGCATATAAAGGTATTTTACATAAGGGATAAGTGTAGGAGGATTACACACGCTTTCAAAAGAAACGTAAACATGAGAATAACAATTAACTAAAAATATTTATGTTTGTTTGTTCGAGTCAAATGCTTGTATCGAGTCATAATGAATGTTTTGCGTAAATTTTTCCAGATTCTAAAGATGTAAATTTTCCAATTTTTCCGTAAAATCGCACCGCTTTTTGTCAGATAACCTGACGGCGTCAGATTGCAACCGACGCGCTGTGAAGGAGTAAAACATCGATTACTTTTTTCTCGCTCGAGCTATTTATAAATTTTGGAATTTTCCGTGTCTTAATTTTCTTAGAAATTCAGTAAACATCCATTCCACAAGCATTATATCCTAGTTTAAATCGAGTCTTATATATATTATTACCACGATTTTAGGCGAAGGTTTCGCTTTGTTTTCTTCAAGTGTGCAGTTTAGTTTGTCAAGAAGAAGTTACATAAGATTGGAAGGAGCTTTTCACGCAATAATTCTTCTTGAAAAGAATTTAACCACCACTTTACACGGATCCTACCGAGCTAATCGTGAGTATTAGTTTTTCGCTTTTAATTACCTTCTTTATCATAACTTTGATATTTCGGGAACATTGGGGACAATGTTCAGCTTTTAAGTGTAGTGGAGGGAAAATAAAACGGAACTTTGAAACTATACTTATCCTTGATTATTTGCTTTGTCCAATTGTGATTGTGTAATAAACCATGAGAAATGTCGGTTAGGGTAATTTTGGCACCAAATTTAAAAATTTTCATGACATATAGGAGTGGGCCATTAGTCTTAACATAAGCGCCTCATGGATAGGAAGTTATATGACTAGCACAAAAAAACCTTTACCACCCAAATTCCACCCAAAATGTGAGGATCGCCTTAGATTAGTAGGAATTAAAGCATTCATCTTTAATGCTTAGAGTGTGAACCGTAGTATAATAGATTCTAGAACTTGTTTTGTGATGCATTCCGAGATCGCAAGTGAGGCTACACTTGTGTAGTTAGGAATAACTAAATGATAAGAGGCATTAGGATAACCCTTGTTTGATACCGTAATATAATTACTTCTTCCATATCGGTTGAGTAATTCCCCACACCCTTTGCGTTGTACTCATCTTTAGTACACGATACCCTAGTTAACCCTCGAGCCTATCCTTTTCACGGTTCTCGTGATGTTTCGTTTTTCCGAATATCAATGAAGAGCATTGTTTACACCCCACCCCAAATATACACCCAAATCGCTTTAGCCTACCCTTATGCACTCACTTTAGTGCAAATGTTTGTTATCACCCTAAACCCTTAGTTCAATTATCTAGTTGCTTGCATAAGTTGCTAAGTCGAGTCATATCCTTTGTATACGCTTTGGGATGATTGGGATTCATGGAAAAGTTAAAGTTTATGAAATGACGGAAGGGAACGTTAAAATTCAAATTCCCTTTGTTTGCATAATAATGTACCTCAAGTGTTTTGATCTTTTCAAATCGGGTGAAATTAGTGTTAGAGTAATAAAACTCAAGTGTAGGAATGTGCCTATAAACCCTAGTATTTTGATGTTATCGAGAGGATGGTAGAGTAAAGTGTATGAAAAAAAAAAAAAAAAAAACCCAACATACGGGCTACCATCCTACATCTATCTTTTAAATTTATGTTGTTTATTTCAGTTATTTAGAGTTTAGAGTTTCGAGTCTTGGCTTAGCAACGTCATTCTTCATATGCAGTCAACATAAAGATTTTTGACTTACCACCACTAAAATAGCCTATCCCACCAAACCCTTATTTCCCTACCGTAAACCTAACATTACAACCCTTTAAAAGACCTCTTTGATAGTCTTTCCTAGGTGCTTACGCCAAAGCGATGAAGGTTTGATCTATTCTCAAGCCTATGGTAATCTATGTACTAAGACCGGTTAATGAGTGTTTATCTTCCATTTCCTATTTTGTTATATTTCATATATACACCCGAGAGAGATGTGAGTATCCAAACACCCCATGTGAGGTGCTAGTATGTACTCCGTGCTTGTTATGACTTTATGGGCTTATATGTGTTGTGGACCATTCAATTAATGCTTCATGACCCCTAACTTATAAATTAATTGGCTAAAAGCACATTTGCTTGAGGACAAGCAAATAACAAGTGTAGGGATATTTGATAAGGTTTTAAAAGGTACCATTTTGAGGGTCGTTTAAGTCCTTATTTGATCACTTTGTGTCCGTTATTGCTTAATATCGCTCCTTTTCACTTTTTAGGTCTCGTGAAGGCAAAATGCTGGAATGGCACTTATTTGGACGAAAAGCGCGAATATACGAAGAAAATGGCCAAAGTCGAAATCGAGGCACTCACAGCTGTGAAGTTATAAGGCGACGGCGTCAGTGCTATTGGCTACGCCGTCCCAAAATTATTGTGACGATCCAGACCCAAAACTCAGATTTTCAAGTGACGACGCCTAGTTGTGAAAGAGTAGGTCGTCGCTACTCGCACGGCCTAGATGCAATCCAGAGGACGCCGAAGTCAAGAGGACGCGCCACGGACATAAGGTGAAGCCGTCGCAAGGTTAACGTGGCCAAGACGAAACCCTAACGAGTGGCGACACGACAACATCACTAAACATAAGGTGACGCGCCGCAATTGTAATCTTATATATAGAATCCGAATTTTTCGCCTTTGTGTGGAGTCTTTGGAGTAAAACCTAAACCGAACCTAAGGTGTCTTGTACAAGATTTTAGGGTTTTAAACCCTATCTTACATCAAGATAAGTCTTTACTTCATTAATTCAATTATGTCTTTAATTATTTGTGTGTATGCTTGCATGTTCTCCATGTCCGCTAATTTATTTGTGTGTTTGCTTAGAAGTATGAAACTTAATTATTAAATATTGATTGGTTGTTTCTTATCTTAGTTGATTAATGATCTAGTAATGCGATAGGTCATTCGTTGTGTACTTAATGCTTGATTCATCTTTGTGAACCTTAGAATATAATTACCCCGAGTAATTGTAGGCTAAACCATCCAAAGAGCGCCTTAGAGTAGGAGTTTATAATCCCTAGTGGGTTTGTAGACAAGACCCTTTGGTAAGTTCAAAGAGTTACGAGAAACGATACCCTACAACTTAGACTCACAACGCAACTAGGAATAAGACGTGACACTCAACCATCAATAGGAGATAATTAAGGAGTAATACAATCTAAGTAAACATATCTTTAAACTATCATACGAGCACACATTAATTAGACATAGACTCCCACAACCTTAGTTTAGATAATTAGATAATAGTAGAGTAATCGGTATAAATACCAACCCCCAAATCCAATACCCGAGATTCGCACCTTTCCATTTTCATAAAACATAAAAAGATAAAAATAATCTTCCTCAACCTTAACCTTAGCGTAGTAACTCCTTACTAGCATTCCTATTCCCCAGAGAACGATATCAATACCCGTGGCTTACCCTAATTACTACACTACAACGATTAGGTTCACTGCCTAGGGTGTTATAAAACTTGCTCGAAGAAAAGGAAGTTTCCTTGACCCCGAACGACGCGTGTAGCGTTATCAATGGCTTATACTCAGTAACATAACCAAACTTGCTGTTTCCATTTCCATGATTCCCCTTAGCAGCCTTAAATGATTTATTCTTTTTGTGGTTTCTCTGGACCTTACCACCACCCCCACGTACATAATGTAGTGCATGTGCAGCATCTTTCTTTGGCAATGTCTGCTCATGTTGCTTCAGCATAGCATGTAGTTCATTCACAGTCTTCCCCATGTTTTGCAAGACGTTCCATAGTTCAGAGTAACTGGGTGACCAAGACGTTCCAAATTTTCAATGTAGCTCTTTGTGACATATTGGTTTTTGTAAACACATACACAATCACTATAAGTGGCATATAGAATAAGGTTTTAGAGTGAGAAAGTAGAAGAGTTTAGGGAACTTAGAGAGACAAAGAAAAATGATATTATGAAGCTTCAACCCTCTACCTTGGGTGGTAGAGGGTATTTATAGTTTCTTACAAGACACACCTCCTACGGGCTGTGGATAAGGCATACAGGGGATAAAGACTCGTCCGTCCTCCACAGTGTTACTTAACAAACTACTTATTAACATAACTTGACTACGACTACGAGCTTTCTAACGAATACATATACTTGAGGTGACCGACTCTTTAACTAACGGATTTTCTAAATCCTAACAATCTCCCCCTAAGGGAGGTCACCTCAATTTACATTGAATACAAACAGATGTTACATTTTGATTGTTCTTGGATTCTTGATTAAGTTCTTTGCTCTATAATTCGTAGCCTTTGATTCTTCATGTTCAGCATGTTTTGTTTACTCAAGTGGAGGTCTTTAACTAATCCACGTGAAGATGAGTTTTAAGCCAGCATTGAGATCATCTGCCACCATAAATCTCTGACTTATCCTTTGTTGTGTTGCCATCATTTGAAGTTGTGACTTTTTAGACCGACAGGCTCACATTATGGATCATGATATCTTCTCATCAGAGTAGCTGAAGCTTTAGTTGATTCATGATATTTGCAGCAGTATAGCAGAAGCATGGAGTGAAAATATTAGAGTCGTTGATGAAGATATGCACTTATCATGAATTCTTTAGATATGAATATGATGTGTGAGCATACGGCTATGGATTGACTTCTCAATTCTGACTAGCTGCAAACGTTGGGTGTACCTGCATACAACAGTTAGCAATAAAATGCATGAAAGTGTCTTCGATCACTTTCGTTGAATTGAGGTATACGACCCACGGTTCCCCGTTGATCAGTACAAGTACTGCATGTGATCAGGAATAATTCCTAAGAATCTCCATGATAGGGTTTCGCAGCTACTCTAGCGGTTCTCAAACAGGAACGTCTCAAAGAAGACAACACGGAGTGAGTGAACCAGCGAATTAAGATTCACTGATCGATGAAAAAGATTTGTAAACAGTCATGTATTGCTTAATATAAAGGGTTTTACAATACAACGAAGGTTTTATGAAAATCAGTTATCAATCATAAATACCCTTTTACTTTTTGAAAACATAATACACAGTCGATGTGATAAAGAAAAGAATTTTTTAGAACATCGACCGGTTTTTCAAAGGTATCCGTCAATCCATTTCTTGGACCAAGGTTGATTCAATATTGAATCGCCCCATCGTTTCTATCCAGTTGTCACAAGTTTGATCTATTAGATAGATCTCACATGTCACCTACCAAGAGCTTGTTTGATGTTGGCTCTAGAAGGTTTTCCATCTTCATTGTGAATATGTGAACATATCACTCAGATGTTCTAGCAATACCACAAGGGTAAAGCGTAGGACTCTTCAGATATATTCTCACTTTCCACATTGTGTGAATAGTGAGTCTTCATTGATTGTGCCCTAGTGAGATTTATTGATGATCTTGTGGCACTAGACTCAATTGTGCATATTTGGTTCCTATGCCGGAGACCAGGGAGAGGGTCTCCTTCTTCAATATCAACAATCTCTAAGAGAAAGTCGATAGATAATGTAGGTTCTCCGTGAGAATGAAACAAGTCCTTTTAAGAGGAACTTGAGTAGCTTGGGAAGATGTAGTGTAGTGCGTCACTAGGTCCATGACGTCTTGACTTCAATACCGGCGTTACCTTGGTAACCACCAATAGCATATGCATTGAACCCGGTTTCTGCCCTAAGGTTGAATAAATGGAGGGCTATTTATTTACACCCTTTTCTCATTCATTTCTTTTTCATTCTTCAACCCCTTCAGTGCTTACCGAGATTTCATTACTAAAACCTTGTTGGGTTTAATCTAGTTCTAGCTCTATCTCAGTATGCACTCTTCCCGTGTCTCACTTTTCTCCTTTTTCCATCATACCTAAGGACTTCTACACTATCTAGTGGATTGTCCCTGGGTAGATCCCTCCGGCCTGGCGGGATCGTGGGAACGAATACCTAACCTAACCATCCTTATATCTCCATGCATAAAGTAAATTTAGTCGGTCTTTTGGTATTGTTCTTTTGCCATTGAAACCATTTAAAATCAATTCAGATACTTGTGATACAAGATCAAATCATTTTGCACCTGAACTGTTTTTGATATTTTAGAAAAGCTCCCCCTCAACATGTGCATCATAGATTTGAAATTGGTTTAGCACATGGAGGCAAGAGGACATTTGAAATCTTAGATTGAGCATGAAAAATCCAATCTTTTGATTAACATTTTCTAAAATGATCATCATCACTTCCCGATTAAATTTAGTATTTGAACACTTTAGAAAAATTAATTTTGGGAAGGATGAGGTTTTCTTATGATTGCTCCCCCTCAATATGTGCATCGAGATTCGAAAGGGTGTTGCACATATTAGAGGGAACCTGCACTTTGATACAAATCAATCATGATTCAATTCTTTTTGGTTTAAGATAAATGCTCCCCCTCAACACGTGCATGAAAAAATTGAAAATCTTTTGGAACATATAGGGAGGAGAGCTTGTTAATGACTTTATAAAACCACTTATTGAATTATCAGTTTATATCTAATTTAAATCACAAAATCTCCCCCGATCACAATTATCAAATCCTTTGAGATTTGTGATCTCTATTGATTTAAATTGTTTTTGAAAGTTTTTGTGGAGAATTGTGACTAACTTTTTAAAACATTTAACTAATAAGGATCAAATTCTGAGACTTTAAACTCCAATGATTAAATATGCTTAAGTATCTTAATGAAAACACAACATTAGCTTTGTTCTGGATCCAATTGTATAAAAACATTGTTCATTTTGATTATCCAAAATTAGATCCTGCTCGATTACGCGCCAATAGTTTGAAAAATAACTTTTTGATTTGATTGAAATCATTCTCCCCCTTATTAAATGACATAAGTTGTTGATTGAGAGTTAGAGATTTTGACAAGTGATATGCCCAGATGATTTACAAAGATATAGACCAAGTTATTTTCAAAGCAGTTTTGTTTTCATTAGATAACAAATATTTTTCAGAAGAATATTTAGAAGGAAAAATATTTGTGATGGAAACATTTGTCTTTTTAGCGACAAACATTTGTATTTAGAATCAGAGCATGAGTGTTTCAAAAATTAATTTAAGCATGACTATGTTCTTTCTTTTAAAACTGGTTACTGCCTGAAATGACAATAAACTACCATTTTTCTCCATCCCATTTTTTTTAAAGGTTTATGTACATTCGAACTTCATCTAAAGACCCGTATCATTCTTTGAGTGACAAAACAAAGTTCGTAGATGTTATCGAAGAATAGAAATAGATGGGAAAAATAATATTTTTAGGCTTTTTCAAAGATTTTCTTATTTTTATGGAATTTTGAAATTTTATATTTTTCTATTTTCTTTTTGTTGGTTTTATAATTTTGTATTTTTCTTTTTGAATAACTATATACAAGAGTAAGATGAAGAAAACCCCTTTACTCCTCGTCTTCCTCTTAAAGACGTTTGAGTGTTTCCGGTTGTAGACTCTTAAGTCCAAGTCGTGGAAGAATGAACTCAAAACGTTCTCTAAGAAGAGCTTAGTGAAGATGTCTGCTAGTTGATATTCAGTTCTCACAAAATATAGTTCCACCCCACCTTTCTCTACTTGCTCCCTGATGAAGTGATGTCGAATGTCGATATGCTTTGCTCTTGAGTGTTGAACGTTATTGCAATAAAGAGCAATGGCACTTTTGTTATCACAGTACAGAGGAACTTTGTTGAATACAAAGCCATAGTCAGATAGTTGAGATCTCATCCATAAGACTTGAGCACAACAAGATGACATGGCTATGTATTCCACCTTTATAGAGGATATGGAAGTGCTCATTTGTTTCTTTGAAGACCAGCTCATAAGCTTATCACCCAAGAACTGAGTACCTCCTGACGTGCTTCGATGTGTATCTTGACACCCTGCATGGTCAGCATCTGCATAGGCTGTTAGTGACATACCGGTGTCTTTCGGGTACCAAAGTCCTGTGTTGATAGTTCCTTGTAGGTACCGAATGACCCGTTCAACCGCTTCAAGGTGATTTTTCGTAGGCTTAGCCTGGTATCTAACACACATGCATACAGTAAACAAAATGTCTGGTCTACTGGCAGTAAGGTACATCAGGGATCCAATCATACTACGATATTTTGTTTGGTCAACCATGATCCCTGAGTGGTCCTCATCCAGTTTAGTACGCTCCACCATGGGAGTGTCAACAGGATCACAAGAATCAAATCCAAATTTCTTTAAGATCTCATTTGCATATTTAGATTGATTGATAAAAATTCCTCTGGGAAAGATAATATCATCAACATAGATTTGAACATGAATTAAGTGTTTGCCTGACTTTCTGGTGAACAATGTTGGATCAACTGCTCCTTTGCTTAATCCAATGGATAAAAGAAATTTTGATAGCGTATCGTACCATGCCCTTGGAGCTTGCTTCAAACCATAAAGGGCCTTCTTCAATCGATAGACATGAGTAGGATGCTCTGGATTCACAAAACCTTTAGGCTAGCCGACATATACAACCTCTTTCAGATCTCCATTAAGAAAAGCAGTCTTTACATCCATCTGATAGACTACCATGTTCTTACTAGCAGTGTTAGCCAAGAAGATTCTGATTGCCTCGATACGTGCAACTAGAGCAAATGATTCTCCACAGTCAATACCTTCTTCTTGACGGTATCATTTTGCAACTAGTCGAGCCTTGTTCTTTAGCACATCACCATGCTCATCAAGTTTTACTTTGAAGATCCATTTTAGAGCAATGATCATAGACACGGTCGGAGCAGTGTACTAATTACCATACATCTAGTCGATCGAACTCATGAATTTCTTCTTGCATGGCATTGAACCAAATTGCCTTCACCATGGTTGCTTTGACGCCTTTGGTTCGACCTTAGATAGTACGGATTTGAAGAAGCACCACAAGACATCGGTTGCAAGTTGTTTACGAGTGGATCTTGGATGAGAAGGGTTCCCAATGATGTTGTCCAATGGATGGTCATGTGTCCATTTTCTAAGGTGCTCGTGTGGTTGTTGTTCGTGGACCTAAGTAGCGAGTTTGGATCCCCGATGAAGATGGTTGAAGGTTGTTCAGAGCAAATATGTTCTCAAATGGAGCATCTTGGGAGTAGCAAAGGGTTATCTCCATCATAGTTGCTAGAAAATTTCCATGATGTACACTTGATGATTGAGGATTTGATGATGATGATGAGTGATCCGCATGTAAACCAAGGGTTATCTACATTGTCGGGTTAGGGACCGCCATCGTTGATGGATTAGATCGATCATTAGTAATAGGTTCATAGTATTCATCAAACATCGGATCAAACAATTTCTTCAAATCATATTCGTAAGGAGGTACATATGGAACCGCGGTGAGGGTTTTGTACAAGAGAAGAACTAATGGGACTACTTAATGAATGTTGAGATGCGGGTCCGTAACTTGATTGTCCTGGAGCCATTTGCTCAGACAGCTCATCGAACGTAACATGAATAGTTTCCATGATATCTTGGGTTCTTTTGTTGAAGATTCGGTAACCCTTCCGGTTTGGTGCATAACCCACAAATACTCCAATGTTCGCCTTAGCTCTTAATTTACCTAAGTCTTGACCATCATTTGTTGGATAGCATAAAGTACCGAACACACGAAGGAAGGAGAGATCAGGTTTTCGATTGTGGACAAGTTCGTATGGAGTTTTCCCATGAGTAGTGTGTATAAGGGAACGGTTTTGGGTATAGCAAGCAGTGGCAATGGCTTCAGCCCAAAGAAACATTGGAACCTTTGAGTAAAATAGCATGGTTCTTGTAGCTTCAACAAGGGTCCGATTTCATCTTTCAACTACACCGTTCTGTTGAGGAGTACGCGGAACACTTCTTTGATGGCTGATTCCAATGCTTTCATAAAACTGACTTAGTTCTTTGTTGACAAACTCGGTTCCATTGTCCGTTCGAATAATTCTAACAGTCTTGTGAAGTCGAACCTGCAGCTGTTTGATAAGTTTGATGATGACATCTGGAGTTTCATCCTTGGTCCTCAAAACCTTAACCCAAGTAAATCGAGAGTAGTCATCAACAATGACTAACACATATTTCTTCCCATTAATTGTTTGCACTCTCATGGGTCCGCATAAGTCCATATGAAGTGTATGTAGAACTTCCATAACTGAGTTTACAGGTTTGGGTTTATGGGCATATTTCTTTCTTTTTCCCAATTGGTATGCTGAACAAAGATGATCCTTTTCATACTTTAATTTGGGCAATCCTCTTACAAGGTCCTTTCTAGAAAGATCATTAATGGTGCCGAAGTTCAAGTGATTGAGACGACGATGCCATAACTGTGACTTTGTTTTTGAAGCCTTTGAAAACAAGAAGATTGGAGAAGACTTCATCATGTCTTCGATAGAAATGGTGTATAAGTTTGTACCACGTGTTCCTCTTAAAAGTTCCACACCATTAAGTTCTCTAATGAAACAAGTATGTTTTCTAAAGGCCACATCTAGATCAGAATCACAGAATTGACCAACATAAAACAAATAATAACCAAGACCTTCAACATAGTATACCCGGGAAATTACACTAGCACCAACCACATAATCTCCATAACCCATAATTGCCCCAAAATGGTCGCTTCCGAATCTAAATTCCGATAAATTTACTCACGAAGTTCATGAGTCATGAGCGATCTCCAATCATATGCTTGGAACAAATTGAGTCCAGTACCATAGAACGATTTGAACGACTGCAGCTTGAGCATGCATAAGTATGGACGACTAGACAGTTTGGATCCACATGCTAGAATGGGTTCCACTTGGTTAGAAAAGAAGATTGGAAGATCCACATCATAAATAGAGTCAATGAAATCATTAGAGGTAGATGACGGGCTAGTAGTAACAGTAGATCTATTCAAAGTATGTTCACTTCTTAAAGGTATAGTTCTACCAGTAGGCATCCATTTCCTAATGGGCATTGATCTAGATAATTTAGGGCACAACTCATTAAGATTGAATTTACGGCCAGTAGGTATCCAATGATAACCTACATTACTAAATTTTCTTCGTGTTGGTTTCCAATGTTTTCTAGCCCTCTTCCACCTTGGTCTTCTGACCTTCTTAACCTGTTTTCTAGTGTTAACATTTTTTACCGGAGATTTGACATAATTGTTCACATCATTCACAACACATTCATGATTAATACTAGAAATCAAACATTCATTATATGTTTTTCAAGTAGTAGCAGAATTCGAATTAATTACAGTACGCTTATAGCTAATATTAGAACCAATACGATTCGTCTTTTTCAACACAAACTTATTGTTCCTAGGGTGGTCTTCTACTTTCTTCCATTGATCACTCTTAGCTTGTGAGGTCCTATCTTGCTTTGTATTTCCTGGAGGCTTTGACCCGCTTGCTTTAGTATCACTGATTACTCCTGTAGAGGGAATGATGGGAACATTAGTTTGTTTTGCTACTTTTTGCATTCCTGATCTAGAAGTGCTGGGATCTGAAGTACTTGCAGGCACATCAAAGTTCACATGCTTGAATTTCGGCACAGAACAAGGCATATCATGGGTTTCATGCTTAACACTAGGCATAGAGAAAGGCATAACGACTTTATCTTTCTTACCAACGGATTTAGGGCATGTTGCTCTTAAACATTCTAAGAGTTCCTGAGATTGTTTGGCATATAAGCATGCATACCTAACTTCACTATCAAGTGGTTTATTTATGCTACTCTCTTCGACAATATCACGGGTACATTCTAGACTATCCTTAAGGTGCGAAAAATATTCTTGAAACACAATTTTGTTATTTCTATGATGAGGAGGAATATACTTAACAGTCACAGCATACTTAGAATCCGCATATGCCTTTGATATAACATTCTCATCACAGACAAGTGGCATTTTCCCTTTTTCTTGACTCTTCAGATTCTTAATTTCCTTTTGTAAAGAAGTTATTTTTTCGTTGTTCTTGTCACGAATGACTTTCATTGAATCATATAACTCTTTGAAGTGACGTTTGACCTTTTCATTTTCTTCTAGAAAACACTCATTTTCTTGTTGTAATACATTAATGATGTTTTGAAGATGAAGTTTTGAGAATACTGAGAATCTAAAGGAGGAGGCATTTGGGAGCCATTCACATTATTCTTTTCACCCTTCAATTGTGAAATTTGGGTTTTCAATCTTTTGATCGTGTTACACTGAGCTCGAATATGTTTGTCACGTTTTCTTATTTCAAAAACTGCATCAAACTCAGGAGCATCCAAGGATGTCTTGATATTTGAGGTTTTAACATTTTCTTTGAGATGTTGATATTTTAATTACAAAGCAAAATGTTCAACTTCTAACTTGGAAAAATGCTTTACCAAGTTATCATGATCATCCTGTTCTATTTTCTCATTCAATTCTGAGTTTTTGTTTTCAAGCTCAATGACACGATCATGGGAAACTTTCAAAGCAAAATATAATTCATGAAATTGAGAAGCAAGAATAGAATACTCAGAATAAAGATAAAACACATCTTGAGCAACACAACTAGAAATCAAGTTCTCATTTAAGATATGCATATTCTTCCTTTCAATTTCATTACATTTGAGTTCACGCTCATAATCATTGACCTCAATTATCATGTTATCAAATTCCTTTTCCATTTCTTTAATCTCTCGAATTTATGCCCTTTGAAGACTTTCAAATTGATTTTTAATTGTTTAAAGAAAGACATGACCTCGCTTAAATAGCATTCTTTAGTTTGCTCAAAACCCTTTCCTTTCGCTTATCCCAGAGGTGTGATTCTCTTCTTACATGTCTTCTCAAAATCAACGAATAGTTGGTAAACAACATACAGGATGATTAAGGTCTTGCTCTTAGTAGGAAGAGTTCTAGGCACTAAATGTATTGGTGTATTTGGAGGATACACAGTAGCTGGAGGCACTTTCCTAAGGGGAGGGTTTGTTTCAACAAGTTCATTAGGTTTTTGCTTATCCATGTCCTTTTTCTAAAAAACTTGTTCTGGGGTTAATTGAGTTTGAAGCTTAAACTTGTTCAAGGAAATCCAATTTTCTTTAGCGTAATCATGGGGTTTAATCGTTATATTTTGCTTTTTATACTGAGGATCTTTTAGCTTCTTTTCCATTTTCTTCCTAAAGGCATCTTCTAATTTTCTATCCTTTTCAGTACTTCCAATACATAATAGTGTTTGCCTAGGCTTGAGGATCTCATTGCCATTATATACTACGTTATGATAAGCTTTAGCCTTTTTACAGAACTCGGGATTTGGCTCCTCTACAAGGGGAATACTATGCTTATCGCGTAAGATTCTGTGCTTAGTGATCATGTGAGCAGTCTGAATGGTGTTTCTTTGTATTTACAGTTTGTTTTCAAGTTCTTTTTTCAAAGTTTTTAGATTGGAAAAGTCAATCAAAAGTTTTGATTCCTTAGCATTAAATTCCTGTTTAAGCACTTTAACATTTTCTTGAAGTTCTTGCTTTTGATTAACAGTTTTAGTGAGCTTTTCTTGTAAGGAGTTTAACTCTTGTTTTAACATTTCTTCCCTAAAATTACTTTTTCTAATGACTGTACGTATTTGGTTATCCATCTCCTGCTCATGGGTGGTCAATTCAAACTTAGCACGTTGTTCATAAATGGAAACTTGTTCCTTATAGGCATTAAGTTCAGAGGTTATGGAATCATCAGGAGCACATGCAGTGTATTCATCAAAAATATGGAAACTAGAAGGGGGGTTGAATAGTTTTGCCAATTAAAACTTCCTTTTTAACTATTTAGATTGACTTATGTCAATCTATTTGGATGTGTGTGTTGGATGTTGATAAACAAGCATGTAAAGGCAAGTAATGAAAAGATAAGAGTAAGAAGCACAAAACCACAAAGCGAGTATTTATAGTGGTTCGGCTACAAGGACACCTTCCTTGCCCTATTCCACTCCCCGAGTCACCTACTCGAGAGTTCTTAAACACTATACCAATCTCCTTATGGCAGAGAAGCCTTCACAACGTCGCCTACCCTTTTTCCGGTGCTAGGCTAACCACCGGGTTCTTTCACTCCAAGGTGAACCACACCTACACAACGTCACCTACCCTTTATAATTTACTAGGCTAAGTACCTAGTTCTTTCACTACAAGGTGAACTACACCTTCACAACGTCGCCTACCCTTTATTAGGTACTAGGCTAAGCACCTAGTTCCATTGCAATGGAGGAACTACTACCACACTACACCAACGACTAATCCAAAAGGAGATCTACTCCTTTACAACATCATCAAGGATATCAATATCCTTGGATCTAATACTAGTCTATCTTATACATCGAAACACACCATATCGAATGTACATCTAAGGTACCTTTCATTAATGCCTTTGACTAGATCTACAAGACACCCTTCACTAATGTCTTGTGTCTTGACTTCTAAGCACCTTTCACTAATGCTTATAGTCTTGACTTCTAAGCACCTACCACAAGTGCTTATGATATAGACGACAGATACCCTTCACTAATATCTTCATCTTGACACTTGAGACATCTTTCACTAATGTCTTCAACACTACACTTCTTAGAAGAAAGAAAGGAATAATCAACAAGAAGACTTCAGTAGCCTTGATGATGAGGAAGCATGGCAACTCATGGACTTGAACTTGTTCGACTTCAAAGGTGGTGATCTTGCCTTTAACAGAACCTAAAGATCACACAAAACAAAACTACAAACATAGATCTCTTGGATCCGAGTTTAGTGTGTTTTTACTCGTGGAGAAAGTGTGTTAGAAAGGAGGTAAGAAAAATAAAGAAATGGCTCACTATTTATAGAAGAAAAATATATCTGTTCTCGGATCCCACGGATCCCATCCACAAGGATCCGTCTAGCGTTAAGCTAAGGATCCGTGGACGCTCCCTTTACCCATGGGTATTTTGGTTATGGGTCATGGGTCATGGGTTGAACCATGGATCTTTAGCTAGATACAATGTATCTTTTGAGTGCAATGCACTTGGTCACTGGGTATGGGTTGATCCATGGGTTATGGATATTATCCATGTATGATATAAGCATGATGTCATGCAATAGGTTATGGGTCAAGCTCCATGGGTCATGGGCTTTGGGTTATACCCAATTACATTCAATGTATTTGCCCAATGGGTTATGATACTTAAGTTCTACCCATTTATATTACCCAATATACTACATACTAGTTATGTGTATATTTTACCCAAATATGTAAACACTAGTTGTTGTACATATGTAATATTAAATCATAAAATCACTTATACTTGTTTTAGTGTTTTATGTGAAAATGTGAATATGTTAGAAACTATTAGTTCAAACCATTTACGTATTTGATTTGTTTCGTTAACATGATTTTACGTTTGTTATCGACAAAACATTAGAAGATCGTAAAATATAAATAAACATTTCACGGCTTATTTGTATTAACAATCTCCCCCTTTTTGTTGATGACAAAACAAAAAATTATTTTAAGGAAAAGCTAAAATTCATAAAAGTTTGAATTTGTAGTTTTACTTTCTTCTCCCCCTTTTTGTCGAAACAAAAAGAGTTTCGAAAGAAAGCAACACATTGTTTTTAAGAAAAACATGTGAAAGATATAAAAAGAAAATAGAGAGCAACTAACGGAAAAGGATCTCGTCTTTACTCCCCCTTGAAGAGTCCATCCCTATGTAAGGGCGTCAAGAAAGTGATACTAATCTAGTTGGTTTGCAAGTGATTTTTCAAAAGATTTCGTCTAAGTGACGAATGTGCTCCCCCTTGATGATTGAAATTTTTCAAAGGGATGTCACGAATTGCAAGTAATTTGCAATGTATTGCTTTGACATAAAGCTCCCCCTATCTTTAGGATGTCAAAGTCTTCATGTGTGAATTGAATAACTACAAAACAAAGGTTAGACAACAAGTATAATTCACAATTTCCTGCAAATGTGGTCCAAGTTAGTAGAAAATAGGTTTCTGTCTTACGGATCCCACGGTTCCCTCCTAGTAGGGATCCGTCTAGGCAATTATGAGGGATCCGTATTAGCTGATGATTAATTCCACAAAAGGTGATATAACAAGTAATGTTATCACAACAATGAGATATGAATACAATGTAATCATATGCTCAGAAATATAACAAGTAGCATGTAATTTTATTTAATAAAACTAGATTTATGATATACATGACTCTAAAAACTAAGAAAATAAGAAAATACATGACTAGGAATTTCAAGACCAACTATCGCTTGATGCTAGGACACCACTAAAATCTTCTAGCTCAAGTTTTGTTTAGGTTGAATCTTGTCGAAATGTTCGAGGAGATGATAGAACATGAAACGTTGGTCTTCTCGTACTTCATGTATCAAACTTTCAACATGTTGACAATGATAGCAATCTTTGTCATGGCTAGGTAGTGGTGGTGGAAGAAATGAAATGGCTTGATACGAAGGATCAAGTAAAGCGGCTTATGGAGCTTCAAACGATGGAGGATTGGTGAGGCGCATTTGAGAATGGCTCACCAAGAATGATGGTGGTGGTATAGAAGTGTCAACTTCCATATGGTCGGGTGGTTGACTTTGATGATTTCTCATAATACAAATGGGATTATATGATGGAAACGGCGAAAAGGAAGCTGGAGCAAGTGTTGACTCAACACCTTGGTTTTGTACCATTATTCCTCCTAATGAGGAGAATGTTGTCGGTGGTGGCGGATGAGACGGCCTAGGAGGCAAATCCTCTAAATTGTAGAGGTGTGGTGATGATAGTGGAGATGTAAAAGAAATAGCTCTAGGAACCAATGGTGATGGTTTAGTGGAGATGATATTGTTTGGCCTAGGAGGTATGGTGGTGTTTGGCATAGGTAGTTTTGTGGGTACTATCCTTTTAGGAATTGGTTTGATTGGTTGAGGAAAGATCCTATCATTTGTTGGCTTGATCGGAGAGGATTCGGTTGAAGAGATTTCGTGTATAACACGAGTCTTTTTCATGGGTGGTTCTTTGGTGGATAAGTTACTAGTTGGGGTTTTCCTCATGATGAGATGATTTCAAGAGGTTTGTAAGCAAGGTTGTTAAGATAGGGATCCTACCCAGGATCGTTTTCGTCTTTGCAAGATCGTGATCGTAAGATCGGATCGGGATCTTAAGATCCTACTCTAATGTTATTTCTTAATACTTTATGTAATTTTATACAAATCTACAAGTTCTAATACATTATAACCATAAAATACTATGAATACTTCATATAAATGTTGTCCTAAATTATGATTATAAAATGTTTAAAAAGATTAACATTTGTTTTTTGAATTCTACAAACAAACAACCTATAAATTTGTAGTTTTTTAGTTTGTAATCCGAGAAAAGTAAGATCGGATCGGATTAGATCGTGTGGTCAAGATCGGAATCCTATAAGATCTTAAGCTTGCAAAGATCCTATGTAGGATCCGGATCGTTTTTGCTTTGCAGTATCGTAAAATCGTAAGATCCTAAGATCAGGATCGGGATCCTGACAACCATGTTTGTAAGGTTTTCTAAAGTGCTGAAAGTTTAGATGAAGGTGATGACTATGGAAGTCCTAACAATGTAGTTTATAAACCAAGAGAGTTAGCAAGTGCATTTAAGCCTTAAGCCACTAAGATTCATTGGAATGTGATGATTAACATGCACAAGGGTCAACTTCAGAGTTTTTACTAATCTAGGAACTCATTTAAGATGAGATTGAGTGTTTGAGTTAGAAAGATGAGTTGAAATGATTGTTTTTGCAAGATTTGACATAAACTGTCATCCGGATCCCATGGTTCCATCATCAGAGGGATCCGTCTAGGCTAATCCTAGGGATCCGGCTATCAACAGCTATGAAAGAGTGGAAATGATGTTTCTAAGATCTAAGATCTATATCATCTTGAGTGTTTCAGTCCTCCTAAGTGTCTTAAATGAAGGGGTGCTCAACTACTTGGAGGTAATGAGTGATGTAGCTAATGATTGTCTTTTATGGAAGGATTTGGAACTTTCATGAGTGCCAATGGATGAGCAAGGATGACACTAAAGATGAGAGTGTCAATTGAAGCTAAATGATCCTAAATATCAGTTTGTGATTTAGGACAGTGTTTTGGAAAATATCCTAGAAGCTTTGAGATGGGAAAACTATAGTTTGATCAACTTTGATCAATTTTGAGGCAGGGATGATTTATGATCAATTTTGCCATAATCGAAAATATTTCTAAGACTAGAAGTGAGGGATCAAGTGAAAAATGAAGTGTGAGTTTAAGAGCGGAAGAGTAATGGATAAAAATGAAACGATAGATCTACAAGCTTCTTAGAGTGTGATCTAGATGAGTTATGTGTGAGTAGGAAGGAGCTACCTATCTTGATAAGGACTTAATTTTCCTTGAGACACTATGTTTAGTTTATTGTGAGGTGTTCTAAGGATATGTTTGAAATATAATGCTTGCAATTGCATTTTCTGTTTGCCGGATCCCACAGTTCCCTAAGTGTAGGGATCCGTCTAGCACAAACTTTGGGATCCGTCCATCTGCTCAGCAGAACCTTTACTAAAGGTATGCAATGATCTTGACAATGTATTATATTCCAAGGCTATTTTAAAAGGGGTTCTAACACTAAGATATCAAATGTAAGATGTTTTTATTTCATGAGGGAAATAGGATTACATTGATAAAGCACGAGTACAAGAGAATTGATCCTATTTTGAAATACTACTAGGTTCCTTGAGTGTCTTCGCTAGGAGGATCATTACGTGATTGATGAGTGTTATTGGAATCAAGAATGAAGAAAGACTTTATGAGAGATATGTTTAGCGGTTCCATCATTTTGTTCACAAGTACGTACAATGGACTTTGAAATTGAGGATGGAAGTGCATAACGTTGTGATAGAGGCGTGTCAAGAACATTTCATAAGGGACGAGTTAATTCTTTGAGCCTTGATGATTTACAATTCGCCTTGCGAAGAAGTAGGCAAGATTGTATGGTTATTGTGTTAGCAAACAGTACAACATGTGAGCACAACAAGCGGGAAGGATTTCTCGATTTCCCCCAAGACTCTAAACATTCTCACGTAGGATGAGTGCAAGAGGCTTGTACTATTTTCGGATGTCCCGTGTGAAGATAATGTTTGGATCGGAGTAATATGGTCGAGGTTTGCATATTATGCGATTTAAATCTTCCGGGGAGGGTATGTGTGAACAATATGGACTATTTTTTTCACGAAAGTTGAAGAGAGAATCAAGTGACCAATCTTCGGTGAAGGCACATTGTCCATGATTTGGAATTTGGAGGATGTGAGCAAAATGCCCAAGGGTTAAAGTGAATTTTTGGTTTTTGATATAAAACCAAAGAGATAGAGAGCGATCCTCGTTCCAAACGAGTTCAACTTGACGGAAGAATTCCATTATGAACCTTGGACATATCTTCTCGTTGATTTCAAGAAGACATTCTAGTCCTATAGCTCGGAAGGAGGTATTGATACCTTCTTCGAATTGTAGAGAGGTGTCTACAATACGTCATTCGTGGAAGTGACGGTTTTCGAGGTTATTGAACCCACGGACATGAATGCCATGTGTGTTGGGTTCAAGGGAGATGTTCGGAGAGTAGAAGCTAGTGAGTGAAAAATCAAACTCATATTCTTGCGTCATAGTTGAACCTATAGAAATGAAGAGTTAAAAGAAAGTGATGTTTGTGTTCAACCTATGATTATCTAATGTTTTTACTAGATTTTTATTAACAATGGTTTTTAACAACAATGACACTTAACTCACTTATGGTTTTGACATTCTAGTGGAATATTTCTTTTAGAGAGAAAGTGATTTTCATTTTGCATGAAAAATTGTTTTCCAGTAGGACGGATCCCACGGTTCCTTTACAAAAGGGATCCGGCTAGTATATCTTAAGGGATCCGTAGATCTGTAGTTACAGAAAAAGATTTTACAAAAACATAGGTTTTACAAATTTATTCCCAAGTTATGTGTTTTAGCCTACATTTTCTTTTAGCATGCATACATGACTTTTAATGTATCACGAAAGAGTATGAAACATATGAAACAAAAGAAATGACAAACACATTAAGATAATAATAACCTAGATAAACTAGACTATTAATAATATTTCATTTCAATGCTTAGAAAGATACAAAGGATTGGGTATATAACCCCAATGTAGATTAACAACACAAAGTAAATGTCTCCGCATGTGAACTTCATCATAGGGAACACAAGTGCGATGAGTGTTAAGACGATGAGCACGAGGGCGATGTAAACCATGTTGAAGATGATCCTTCTTGGTTTCGGTTGGGATGAAATGGAGAGGAAGATGAAGTTTTGAGTGAGAGGGAATTTTTGAAATTTGAAGATTTGAAAAGGAGAGGATATGATAAGGTGGGCGTCGAGTGGTTTATTTTTGGGAGAGGAAAATTTTTTAAATTTGTGTTTTGTTTTATTATTGGATTAAAAGAAATAAAACACAAGTTTTATATACCATGACTTTAGACGAGAAGAATAACACGTATGTGAGAAAAAGGCTTCCTAATAAAGCTTCATGTAAAACATATATATGCACAAAGGATAATCATATAAATACCTAAATAGACATACTTAATTATCAAGCAAAAATAAAAAGAAAATCATACCTCTAGCGCACTTAGGAATGTCTTTACAAATGACACAGCAAATGTCACATAGATGATTCCCGCTCCTTTGCGTTTAAGATACCTTCTTAAGGAAGGTATTCTTGTTACAAAGTGATTCCTATAGCTTGGTGGGTATGAGCTTTGACTAATCATCATGACAAAGAAGATTAGTGCGAGTAAAGGAAAAAGTAAAAAACGTTGTTATCAAATCAACATCCAAACATATAGTTTTAAAAAAACATGGTGTTTGTTTTTATAAAAAACCTTCTTTGTAGTTTTCAATTAACCATGGATCATATCAAATTTTGAAGTACAATATACTTCAAAAACTTGGTAACGAAGCTCGATGCCAATTGTGGAAAACTAGAAGGGGTTGAATAGTTTTGCCAATTAAAACTTCCTTTAACTATTTAGATTGACTTATGTCAATCTATTGGATGTGTGTTGGATGTTGATAAACAAGCATGTAAAGGAAAGTAATGAAAGATAAGAGTAATAAGCACAAAACCACAACACAAGTATTTATAGTGGTTCGCTACAAAGATAACTTCCTTGCCCTACTCTACTCCCGAGTCACCTAATCGAGAGTTCAGAACACTACACCAATCTCCTTATGGCGGAGAAGCCTTCACAACGCCGCCTACCCTTTTCCGGTGCTAGGCTAACCATCGGGTTCTTTCACCCAAGGTGAACCACACCTAAACAACGCCGCCTACCCTTTATAAGGTACTAGGCTAAGTACCTAGTTCTTTCACTCCAAGGTGAACTACACCTTCACAACGTCGCCTACCCTTTATTAGGTACTAGGCTAAGCACCTAGTTCCATTGCAATGGAGGAACTACTACCACACTACACCAACGACTAATCCCAAAGGAGATCTAATCCTTTACAACATCATCAAGGATATCAATATCCTTGGATCTAATCCTAGTCTATCTTGTACATCAAAACACACCATATCGAATGTACATCTAAGGCACCTTTCACTAATGCCTTTGACTAGATCTACAAGACACCCTTCACTAATGTCTTGTGTCTTGACTTCTAAGCACCTTTCACTAATGCTTCTAGTCTTGACTTCTAAGCACCTACCACAAGTGCTTATGAAATAGACGATAGATACCCTTCACTAATATCTTTGTCTTGACACTTGAGACATCTTTCACTAATGTCTTCAACACTACACTTCTTAGAAGAAAGAAAGGAATCATCAACAAGAAGACTTCAGTAGCCTTGATGATGAGGAAGCATGGCAACTCATGGACTTGAGCTTGTTCGACTTCAAAGGTGGTGATATTGCCTTTATGAGGAACCTAAAAGATCACACAAAAACAAAACTACAAACATAGATCTCTTGGATCTGAGGTTAGTGAGTTTTTATCTCAGGGAGAAAGTGTGTTAAAAAGGGGGTAAGAAACAATGAAGAAATGGCTCACTATTTATAGAAGAAAAAATCTACTGTTCCACGGATCCCACGGATCCCTTCCATGAGGGATCCGTCTAGCGTTAAGCTAGGGATCCGTGGGACGCTCCCTTTTACCCATGGGTATTTTGGTTATGGGTCATGGGTCATGGGTTCAACCATAGATCTTTAGCTAGATACAATGTATCTTTTGAGTGCAATGCACTTGGTCACTTGGGTATGGGTTGATCCATGGGTTATGGATATTATCCATGTATGATATAAGCATGATGTGTTGGAATCACTCCTAAACCTTAATTCAAGTGTTAGTTACTTATATGTAATAGGTAGCTTATTATGGCCTTTATGTTTGTTCAAGGTCAAGCTTATGTAGAAGGCCCATAAGCTTAGGCCCATGTCCAATAAGGAAAAGGGAAGGAGGGAGTGTTGCCCTAGCTCCTCGCCTATAAATAGTCTTGTATAACCTCACTGAGGGTTGGTTGTTCAATTTATTCTTCCATTTACACTCTACGCATAATCGTCCTTAGTATAACGTGTGTGTGGGTTTGTTTATTGTTCAACCGATCTTATCTCTTCTCTATTTCTTTCTATTAAGCTTGTGTTGTAAATCTAGTGACCTAACAATGGTATCAATCGCCAAATAGTTGGGTGAACACTTTTGTTTTGAAGTTTTGTTTTTCGTTCTACGCGTAAACGTGGGCATAACTTTGGCTTGCTTAAAACTCATTTTTACACTTTTAATCCAAGATTCTTGCACTTTCAACGTTTTAAGGTGTTAAAATACTTGTTTTCGCAAAAGTTTCAAACTTTACGTGGATCAAGTTTTAAGCTTGTTTTTGAACGAGGTGTAAACCCACGCCAGAACTGCTTAGAGAGCTTGATCATCAAGTTTCACACTTTTGTGTCATTTTGGTGTTATTAAAGCTATTTCATCATACAAAACCGGTTTAGAAACATCATTGGGCAAAATCATTTTTACGAGTAATTTTACGCGTATCAAAACCCTAATATTACGCTGTAGTTATTCCTTGATTGATCTTCGCTGGTTTAATCCGTGTTTTCTTGCTTGGATAAGCCCGAAAATACGCCGACTTTGGATATCTTTTGCACCGTGATAGTGTAAAATACCATTTGGGCAAAACCCAAACTTAAGCATAAGATAAAGCTTACGCCAGAGAAATCCCACGCATAAGATTCATCTTACGCCTAAGCCTAGTCTTACGATAAGGTAATCCCACGCCTAACTTTCTACGCCTAACTTTATGTCACGCCTAACTTTAGAGTCTCTTCCCTACTTACGCAGAAGCTAAATCTACGCGTAACTCTTGATTGTTACGCGTAACTTTGGTATTTTTACGCATAAGTGCTACTTGGATTATTGTGATTTCTACGCCTAAGGACACTACATCAACTAAGGTTCATTCGACTACAAAGATCCATTTTATAACACAAGTTTTTTCAACATGTCACAACCACCATACTCTAACTATTTCCCTTACACTTATTCTCAACGACAACAACAACTAAGTCCACAACATCAACAATGGAATCAACAACAAGCAGTTTATCAACAACAATTTAATCAACAACATACTCCACAACTTGGTGCAATTCCACCACCTCAAATGGTTCAAACACCGCCAAGTCTTCAAGTTTAACACTACACAAATGAATTCAATCAACATCCATCAAGGAACACTATGAAGGAACCCACTTGGTTTGCAAAGATGTGTGAAGCTTTAAGCGACCAACAATCAATTCATGAGGTCGATCACTTGATAGACCTCCAATGCTCACTCCAGAAACTACGATAAATAGGTGATAAGGTTCTTTAGGTTTTCCGATCCGAAGAAGCCACATGGAAAGTTCTTAAAGAAGGTTATCTTGGAAGGTCCATTTGAGATGCCTAATGTCATTGTACCCGGAGATCCTAATGCTAATCCACCAAGAGATGAACAATCAAACATTGCTACTGTTGCAGACTTGAATCCAGAAGAACTTCTACACTATGAAGCTGATGAGCTTACAATGCAATATAGCTTCATTGCAAAAGGAAATTGAGAATCTGAAGAGTCAGGTAAAAGGGAAAATGCCAATAACCAATGGGGAGAATGATGTATCAAAGGTTCACTCTTGTAATAAATATGCTTTGTTTGTGAAATATGTCCCCCCTCATCTCAGGAATAAGAAACTTGCTATTCAAACATATTTATCATCCCTTAAGGATTGTCTAGAATGTCTACGTGAGATTGTTGAAGAGGAGAAATTAGAGAAACCACTTGACAATGCAATTGGGCATGCATGCTTATATGCCAAACGATCTCAAGAAATTATAGAATGCTTAATCACAATATGCCCAAAGTCCTTAGGTGAGAGAGTTAATCCTTTGATTCCATGTTCGATGCCTAGTGCTAAGTATGATATTCATTCGATGCCCAATGTTTTGAATGTGAACCTTAGTGTGCCTTTAATTAGTTCGGCCTCAGATCATCAATACTAAGAAAGAGAACTCTAGTGTGCCTTCTAGAGTACAAATCCCAAGACTTCTAGCGCTAAGAAAGTGAACCTTGGTGTGCGCATTTAATCTGCACCCTGTAACATCTAAACAGGAGATGCAAAGAGTAGCAAAACCAACTAATGTTCCCATTCCTCTACAGAGTAATCAGTGACATTAAAGCAAGCAGTCAAAGTCTCAAGACAATACAAGGAAGGACACGACCGCAAGCTAAGAATGTGCATTGGAAGAGTAGAAGACCTACATAGGAACTTTAAGTTTGAGCCGAATAAAATGAATCGTGTTGATTCTAGTATTAGCCATAGGCGCATGTAATTAATTCAATTCGATACTATTTGCAAACCTTGTATTGATTTGCTGAATTCGTTTCTAATCTTGAATGTGGTGTTAATGTTTTGCCTAATGATGTTAATTGTCCAGATTAATATGGTTAATGCTAAAATCATGCTAAGAAGGCTAAAAGGCAAAACGAAGAAAGTTAGAAAACAAGTGGAAACCCACATGAAGAACATTTAGTAAGATAGGCTATCATTGGATACCTTTTGGTCATAAGACTAATCGACAATGCCCACTAGAAAATGGATGCCCACCGGTAGAACTATTCCTTAAGAAGTGAGCACACCTTGAATAGGGCTAATATAGACCCTAGTAATGCATCTATTCATAATGATTCCATTGCCTTAATTTCGATATGAATGCTTCTATTTCGATGTGGGTGTTCCAACCATTGTTACTCACCAAATGGAACCCATTTTGCATGGGATCCCCAATTATCCAGCTTATCCACTCTTGTCTCGTGTTCAACCGCAGATTGTTCAAATCGCTCGTGGTACCGGACTCAGTCGTTCCAAGCATATGATGGCGACGGTCATGCTCATGAACTTCGTGAGCGAATTCATCGACGCTTAGATTTGGGAATGATCATTTCGGTGCTATATGGGTTATGGAGATTATGTTGTTGGCAAAAGTGTTATCTCCGTGGTTTACTATGTAGAAGTTCTTGGTCATAACGTGTTCTCTGTTGGTCAATTATGCGATTCGATCTAGAAGTAGCCTTCGAAAACACACCGCTTCGTTAGAGAACTTGATGGTAAGGAGCTTTTAAGAGGTTCACGTGGTCAAATCTATACACCATCTCTATCGAAGATATGATGAAGTCTTCTCCAATTCGCTTGTGTCAAAGGCTTCTAAAACAAAGTCATGGTTATGGCATCATCGTCTCAATCACCGAACTTGGCACCATCAATGATCTCTCCAGAAAGGACTTAGTTGTAGGTTTACCTAGACTCAAGTATGAAAAGGATCATCTTTGTTCAAGATGTCAATTGGGAAAAATCAAGAAGTATGCCCATAAACCCAAACCCACTAACTCGTCACGTAAGTTCTTCATACGATTCATATCCATTTATGTTGACCAATGAGAGTGCAGTAATATATTTGGGAAGAAATATGTGTTAGTTGTGGTTGATGATTACTCTAGATTCACCGGGTCAAGTTCTTAAAGACAAAGGATGAAACTCCCGATATCATCATCAAACTCATCAAACAATGCAGTCCGACTTAACAAAACCGTCGAATTATCCGAGCAGATAATGGAACCGAGTTTGTTAACAAACAACTTAGTGAATTTTATGAAAGCATTGAATCACCATCAAAGAAGTGTTCCACGAACTCCTCAATGTAACGGTGTAATTGAAAGACAAAATTGAACTCTTGTAGAAGCCGCTAGAACAATGCCGATTTACTCAAAGGTTCCAATGTTTCTCGGGTCAAGCTATTGCCACCGCATGCTACATACAAAATCGTTCCTCGATTCACATCGCTCATGGAAAAACTCCATATGAACTTGTCCACAAAAGAAAACCTAATCTCTTTCCTTCGTGTGTTTGGTGCATTGTGTTATCCAACCAATGAGGGTCAAGACTTAGGAAAACTTAGAGCTAAAGGACATTGAGTATTTGTAGGTATGCACCAAACAAAAGGGATACCGAATCTACAACAAAAGAACCCAAATATCATGGAAACAATTCACGCACGCTTGATGAGTCGACCGGTCAAACGGCTCTCGGATAATCCATTCAGACCCGCACTTCAAAATAGTCCCATTAGTTCATCCCTTGTACTTAATTCTTCTCCAAAGAACTCCATATGTACCTCCATCCGAAGATGATTTAAAGAAATTGTTTGATCTTATGTTTGATGAACTTTATGAGCCAAGTACTAATGAGGTATCGACTCCTACAACAGAGGTCGCTCATATTCTTGTGATTGAAGTCAATCCTTCGCCTCAATATCATTAAGCCAAGAAGCGCGTCACGATCCTTCGCCTCATCAACAAATCATCATTTTCAAATGTACATCATGGAACTGCTTTCGCATCAATGATGAAGTTAATCCCTTTGCTACCCCGAAGATGCTCCATTTGAAAACATATTTTCTCCTCGAATCTTCATCGAACCATCTTCTTCGTGAGACATCGACTCGCTACTTCACCCCTCAATAACTACCACATGAACACCTCGTAAAATGGACTCACGATCATCCATTATAAAACATCATTGAAATCCTCTCGTCCAAGATCCACATGGAAACAACTTGCAACCGATGCCTTATGGTGCTTCTTCAACTCCGCATCTCTAAGATCGAACCAAAAGATGTTAAACCGCCATGAATGAAGAGAGTCGGTTCAATGCCATGCAAGATGAAATTCATGAATTTGATCGAATTGATGTACGGGAGTTAGTACCGCCTAGATCGTACTATGATTATTGCTCTTAAATGGATCTTCAAAGTGAAACCGGATGAGCATGGTGATGTGTTGAAGAACAAGGCTCGATTAGTTACTAAAGGATACCGCCAAGAGGAGGGTATTGACTTTGAAGAATATTTTGCTCCATTTGCTCGAATCGAGGCAATCGTAATCTTTTGGCTAATGTCGCTAGTAAGAACATGGTAGTCTATCGATGGATGTAAAGACGGCATTTTCGAACGAGATCTTAAAGAAGTCGCTCACGCCGCCCAACTCAAGGATTTGTGAATCAAGAGCATCCTACTCACGCTTATCGCTTGAAGAAGGTTCTTTACGGTTTAAAGCAAGCTCCAAGGGCATGGTATGATACATCAAAGTTTCTTCTATCTACCGGATTTAGCAAAGGAGCGCTTGATCCAACATTGTTCACCGTGAAGTCGCAAACATTTAATTCATGTTCAAATTTATGTTGATGATATCATCTTTGCCTCGATCGACCCCAATGAGTGTGACCGCTTTTCAAATGAAATGAGTTCAAAATTTCAAATGTCAATGATGGGACAAATGTCATTTTTCTTGGGATTACAAATTTCACAAAGTCCCGGAGGCATTTTCATAAATCAATCTAAATATGCAACCGAGATCTTAAATAAATTTGGATTTGATTCAAGTGACCCGCTGACACTCCCATGATTGATCAAACCAAACTAGATGAGGACCACTGTGGATCATGATTGACCAAACGAAATATCGTAGTATGATTGGATCCCCGATGTACCTCACGCCTAGTAGACCGTACATCTTGTTCATTGCTTGCATATGTGCTAGATACTAGGCTAAGCCTACTAAAACCACCTTGAAGCGCTTAAACGGTCTTTCGGATTCCAAGGAACCATCAATATGGGACTTTCGCATCCCGGAAGGACACCGTATGTCACTAATGACCTATGCAGATGCCGATCATGCAGATGTCAAGATACTCGCCGAATTACGCCCTGAGGTGCTCGCTGGGTGACAAGCTTGTGAGTCTGGTCTTCAAAGAAGCAAATGAGTACTTCTATTTCTCTATGTGGGCAGAATTCATAGCCATGTCATCGTGTTGTGCTCAAATCCTTTGGATGAGATCTCAATTAACCGACTATGGCTTTGTATTCAACAAAATCCTCTCGCATCGTGATAATAAAAGTGCTATTGCTCTTTCATGCAATAACGCTCAACACTTAAGAGCTAAGCATATCGACATTCGACATCATTTCATCGTGAACAAGTGGAAAAAGGTGTGGTGGAACTCTATTTTGTGAGGTCTCGAATATTAGTTAGCGCACCTCTTCAACAAAGCTCTTCCAAGAGAACGTTTGAGTTCATACTTCCACGACTAGGCTTGAAAAGCCTTCAACCGAACACTCAAACGCCTTCGTGAGGAAGACGAGGAGTAAAGGTCTATGCTCATCTATCTCTTGTATATATTTATTCGAAAAACAAAATACAAAATTATAAAACCTTCAAAAAATCAAATAGAAAAATATAAAACTTTCAAAATCCATAAAAATTTGAAAAATTCGAAAATCTTCAAAAATATTGTCATTGTGTCATGTTTTTCTCGATTCGATAATATCTACGGTTTATGTTGTCATTCAAAGAATGACACGGACTTTAGATATTGTTCTAATTTTTTTTTTATATATATATATATATATATATATATATATATATATATATATATATATATATATATATATATATATATATATATATATATATATATATATATATATATATATATTTTTGGGAGAAAGAGAATAAAATGGTTTATTGTCATTTCAGCAAGAACCCGCTTTTTAAAAAGAACAGAGCCATTCTTTATCATGTTTTTCAAAATTCCATGCTCGATTCTATAAACATTTATCTCATTGAACTAATCGCTTTGAAAAATAACTCGCCTCTATTTTTGATAATCATCTCGACTTATTTGTCAAAACATCAATCTCTCAATCAACAACCTATGTCATTGATTGAGGGGAGAATGATTTCAATTAAATTAAAAAGTTATTTGGCATTCAATTGTTTTCGAAAGATATACATGCATGTTTTATCAATGGAGTTTAAATTTTTAAAATCCGATCCGTGATCGCTTAAAACGCTTTCATAATCAAGTCACAATTCTCCTTAAAAGCTTTCAAAATCAATTTAATTATAAGAGATCACAAATCTCAAATGATTTGATAATTGTGATCGGGGAGAATGTGTGATTTAAATTGGATTTAAACCGATAATTCGGTAAATGGCTTTATAAGGATGTACATGCTCTCCTTCCCACATGTGACAAACGATTTCAAATTTTCCATGCACATGTTGAGGGGAGCATCTATCTTAAACCTATGATTTGAAACGTGATCACTTATCTCATGTGCGTGTTCCTCTAGTATGTGCAAAACCCTTTTCAAACCTAGAAGCACATATTGTGGGGAGCAAAATCATGAAAACCTCATCCTTCCCAAAATGCTTTATCCACTTGATTCGATTAGGGAACCGATGTTGATATCTTTTAGAAAATGGTAATCAAAAAGTTAATTCTTCCTCTTGCCTCGTGTGCAAAACGATTTCAAACAATTGACGACATGTTGAGGGGAGCACTTGTTCTAAAATATCAAAAACAATTCGTATTAAATGTTTTGATAATATATCACAAGTATCTGGATTGATTTTCAAATGGTTTTCAATTGGTTCCAAATGGCGATGAACAATACCAAATAGACCCACCAACTTTACTTTATGTACGGTGATATAAGGATGATAAGGTTAAGTATTTGTTCCATGATCCACCGAACCGGAGGGATCTACCTGTGGACTATCCACTAGTAAGTGTAGAGTTCTTAGGTATGATGATAAAAGGAGAAAATGAGATACGGGAAGAGTGCGGATCGAGACCGAGCTAGTATGGAATAAACCCAACAAGGTTCTAGCTATGAAGTATTGGTAAGCATCAAGGGGTGAAGAATTAAAAGAATTGAATGAGAAAGGGTGAAAACAAATAGCCCTTCATATATTCAACTTTATGGCGTAAACCGGGTTCAATTCATATGCTACCGATGGTAACATCGGTATTGAAGACAAGACGTCATGGACCCAAAGGACGACCGCACTTCAACTTTCCAAACCACTCAAACTCCTCTTAAAAGGACTTGTTTCATTCTCACCGAACCGACATTATGTATCGACTTCTCTTAGAGATTGTTGATATTGAAGAAGGAGACCCTCTCCCTAGTCTCCGCACAGATCCAAATATGCACATATTGAGTCTAGAGCCACGAGATCATCAATAAATCTCATTAGGACACTTTCAATGAAGACTCTCTTTTCACACAATGTGGAAGAGAGATTATATCTTGAGTCCCACGATTATCCTTGTGTTATTGCTGAACATCCGAGTGATATGCAAACATATTCACAATGAAGATGGAAAGCCTCGAGCCAACATCAAACAAGCTCCTCGGTAGGTGGCATGTGAGATCTATTACATAGATCAACCATGTGACAACTGAACAGAAACAATGGGGCGATTCAATCTTTTGAATCAATCCTGGTTCAGGTTATGGATTGACGGATACCTTTGAAAAACCGGTCTTTGTACTTAAAAACTCTTTTCTTTAGCACATTGACCGTGTTCGAATATTTCAAATCAAAAGGTGTTTTATGATTGATAATTGATTTTCATTAAAACCTTCGTTGTATTGCAAAAACAATTTCTATTGAGCAACACACGATTGTCTTTCAAAATCTCTTTTCATCAATCAGTGTATTTCTATTTGTTGGTTCACTCACTCCGTGTTGTCTTCTTTGAGATGTTCTGGTTTGAGAACAACTAGAGCACCGCGAAACCCTATCAAGGAAATTCTTTGAATTATACCGATCACAGCAAGATTTGTAATCGATCAACGGGAACCGTGGGCGTGTACTCAATTCAACGAAGTGATCAAGGACACTTTCGTGGGCTTTATTGCTAACTCGCTTTATGCATGTACACCGACGCTTGCGGTGATCGTAATGAAGTGGTCAATCCATAGCTGCATGCTCACACACACATTCATCTCAAAAGAAATCATGATTAGTGCATCGTTGACTCGATATTTTCACTCCATGCTTCGCGCCATCACGCCAATGTCATGAATCAACGAAAGCTTCCACTACTCGATGAGAAGATATCATGATACGTAATGTGAGCATGTCGGTCCGAAAGTCACAACATCACATAATACCAACACCACAATGGAAGTCTCGTAGATTTTTATTGGTCGATGATCTCAAAAGTCGGCTCAAATTTATTATCACGTGGATCAAGAAAAGACCTCCACTAGGATTAACCAAACATGCAATGAGTGGAATCAATGACTACGAGCTTGAGCAAAGTACTACATCAAGAATACAAGAACAATTGTTAATGTAATATCTGCTTGTATTCAATGTAATTTTAGTATATGTTTGAGGTGACCTCCTTGGGGAGATTGTTAGGAATTAGAAATTCGTGTATTAAAGAGTCGGTCACCTCAAGTATACGTAATCGTTAGAATGCTCGTAGTCATAGTTATTTTATGTTAAGTAGTATTTAGCTAAATAACACCGTGGAGGACGGACGGGTCTTTACCCATCAGATGCCCGATCCATGACCCGTTGTGGCGCGTTTATGTAAGACTATAATACTCTCTACCTCCCAAGCAGTAGAGTTGGAGCTCATAATAATATCTTCACTTTCTCTCACTAAGTTCCCTAAACCTCTAACTTTCTCTCTAAAAGACTCTTGTACGCCCACTTGTGTTAATGGTTTGATGTGTATGTGAAACCAATATCTTTGAGAAAAGACCAATAAGGAATGCTAAAGTAGAAGAACACCCTAGGACTACGAATAAGACTCACGTTGTTTCCACTATAGACATCAAGGGTCCGCAAATGTAATAGAAATAGTGATGTAATGAATGCTAAACCTTTAAGTACTTTTGATATTCATCCGATGCACCTTGTGATATTTGTCGTAAAAGTATGAATTCGATTGTCATGACAAATGTGTTGCTAAAGCTATCATCTCGTTTACGGAATCCTAAGAATCGAATACCTCTATGTCACAATTCTCAATTTCCGGTCATTTCTCAAATTTACTATTCATCTCGGAATTTACTATTCACCGCCATTATTCATCATTTTACTATTCATCGCTTTTGAAGTCAATTTGATATTCTGAGAACGTATTTTAAAATTTTACTATTCACGAAACACTATTCATCTCCGGAGAAAAATTTATATTTACGACCATTATCTGCATATTAGTTCATGCATGGGTTTGTATAGTTCATTAATGTACATTTTCCTATTAAATAAACGCGATCGCGTAATCATTTATTTTGAACATTTGATCCGACACTTCCAAAAATTATCCAGATATATTTTTATACTCATTTTAAGACCATAAAAATTATATTATTCGTTTACCCGATGTTTTAAATTTATTTGGTATATAAATTGTTATATTTATATAATTACGACGGTTTTCGTAAATACTACACAATAATTATTATTTCACTCAATTTTTGTAAGAAATGTATTTTTATAATTTTATGACTTCAATATATTATATTTTGATCCGTTAAAATTTATTTTTAACTAACGCTACCTTAAATGCTTAAATAAATACATAAGTTACTAATAATTCTTAACTAACTACACATTTACTCTACATTAATACACTTAATTGTTATCAAATGCATCTAGTCTTTTTTTTTATGCATGTGTCGACCTCAAGGTGACTCACTCATTTAATTACAAAATATCTTATACATATATTCATATTATAATTCCACTTCACATACAAACTAATATCTTCTAAGTGTAAAAGATCAAAAACTCTCTCTTTCTCTTTTCTCCATATGACCGGCCACCATAGAAGCTCCAAGAGGAAACCATAAAAATTTTGCTAGTCAAGTTCAAAACAATCTAGACACACTCTTGATTAAGGTTGTGAAATAAAAACCTTGGGTGTTTAGGATTAATCCTTTGTTCATAAAACCTCATCAAGTAACTAGTAAGCATTTCATATTCATCATCATCTTTCATATTCATGTTGTGTTCATTTTATCATGCTTGAGGAAAAACATGCAAGTTATATGATTATCTATACCACTTTATTTGTTTTTAAGTGCTATTAATGAATATATATCATCCTATAATTATCCCTTGAAACATATCATTTTTGATGATGTCTAGGAACCCATGACACCCTAAGAAGGTGTATGGTAGGTTTTGGAATAGCTTTGGCGTTGGTTTGAAGTGGTTAGAATAAGTTTTACGCGAGAAAAATCCATTTCGACAACTATATATAAGGGTCTGATCATTTCTGTGAATTCTGGAAATTTTTACAGATGGTAAAAATTTTTGGGCTAGATATTCAGAAAATATACTTTAAAACGAAAACGTGTCCGCTTGAATGGGTTAAAACGGAGTTATAACGAAGAAGTTATGCTATTTTCAAGTTTAGCGACGGAAACTATAATTTTCAGAAAATTCAGCATGTTGTCTCGACTTTTTACGAGTCAAAAATGAGTCTCAAGCTTTATCTAAATGTGTCGACTTATCAAAAATATATTAGTATACTTTAATACGAAGCTAAGGACATATGAAACGTAGAAAACGGACTTGTAACGATTAAATTACACGCGTTTAAATAAAGTTGCCGCAACTTTATTATATAAGCAAAACTAATATATTTCTATTAGACAAACATTACGGCCGCGAATGACCATGTTGAGGGTCGTTTTTAACTTTGATTGAATACTTTTTATAAAAAGATGTCTTCTAGTAAAAGTAAGTTCGCCTAGCCTATTTTTCAAAATGTCCAACCGTTTGTCAAACGGAGTTGTAACAGTAAGATACGGTCACTTAAACTTTGCCGAAAACTACCCTTAAACAATATTTTGGATACAAGTACCTACTTTGCCCATGATTTTCTCCATGATCGAGACCTCTATGATAAAAACTTAAAAGCTAAAACTTTGAGATAATGATACAAGCTTCCCAAAACCGTTGAGTTTGTTTCCTAACACTCGATGTGCACCATTTTACGACTAGCATTTCAAGGCCGTTTAGTTACTTTCATGAAATTGTCAAATGACATTGTTTTACGACGAAAAGCTATAATTTTATAATAAATCACTAAATGATTATCGTAGGATATCATTTCGATGTAAATACTGGTAAAGTATTTTGTAACTTGACAAGAGGCCATAAACATATATTTCGACGATAAACATTATTTTCAAATGTACAAGTGGTATGGATATCATATGAGTTTGCATGCACGACATTGTTTCATGACTTATATTAGATCATATCATTCGTATTAGGTCGCGGTTAGAGATCGCACCTCATTTCAGTGTATCTACTTTTGTCATCATAATCATTGCATCAGGTGAGTTTCATAGCCCCTACTTTTATACGTTTTGAATTACTTTTGGGGGAGATACATGCTCAAACTATTTTCATTTACTTTCATAAGTACTCTAAACTTTTAAGGATTACCGTGAGTTCATACCCCGCTTTTACTCGCTTAAATTCTTACAAACTCTTTGGGGAGATACATGCTTAAATACTTGTTTTACTCATGAATACTCACACCATTTATATAATTGTGTTACACTATACTTCTTATACTCTTTGGACATTATGTGTGGTTTATTGCGATATGTGCCTTAATGTGCTAAACTTGTTTTCAATTATGCCTCAACATACATACATTAGCAATTGGTTAACTCCTGCGGGAGCCATGGAGAGGTATTGATGGTACTATCGGCCGACGCCCCCACCCTTGTGTCCCTCGATGACTTGACCGGGGTGAATATAATCCGTTATTCAATGAGACACAACAAACAACGAGACTTGTCAAGAGGTTCGCTTATCGTGATTCTTTGCATTAACATCGGTATATATCGTATGCACATATGTCCTACTTACAAACAAGATTGACAATTCCATATTTTGGCAATGGGTTGTAAACACACAGTGTTGCAAGTTTTGTATGGGCGGAACTTGAACCGAGTGGATTTACAATGCCTTTGTTGCATAAACGATTTTGAAAGGCTTTACATTTCAACACAAACTCTATGAACTCACTCAACCTTTGTGTTGACACTTTTAGCATGTTTTATCTCGTATCTAAGGCATTCACTTCATGGCATGCATTTGGACATATCATAGAGTCGCAGGTGACGCACACACATGGGATTTATGCACTTTAAAACATCGTTTGGCTTGTATCAAATTTATTTCCGTACATATTGTTTTAATTTGGGACCTACACTTTGTAAACTCTGATTATTTTACTAAATCAAACGATGTGTTTTCCAAACGACACTCTAGGTCATGCAAAACAAGTAATTTGGGGGTGTGACACTCTAGGCCTACTAATCATTCTAAGTTTGTGCTTGGTACACCGCCTTCTTTAGATTCAAAGGCAAGCATTGTTTTCCCTGTAGCTCCAGTTTCACCTCCTAAGAATGTAGCACCATCTAGTGCATTCACTAAGACTAAAGCAAATAGTAGTTATAGATGGCAGAAATGGATATATAACACACTCGGATTTAAATGGATGCCTAAAGTTATTGATGTGTATGTCTACTATCATCGCTCCGGAACCCTCTAACATTTCGGGTTCCACATCTACTTCTATTCCATCTGTGATTTCTACGCCTAAGGACACTACATCAACTAAGGTTCATTCGACTACAAAGATCCATTTTATAACACAAGTTTTTTCAACATGTCACAACCACCATACTCTAACTATTTCCCTTACACTTATTCTCAACGACAACAACAACTAAGTCCACAACATCAACAATGGAATCAACAACAAGCAGTTTATCAACAACAATTTAATCAACAACATATTCCACAACTTGGTGCAATTCCATGATTCGTTGTGAAGTGAGTGTGAGAAAAACACAAATATCAACAATATCAAATTAGCCGTAAAATTCGACAAATCAACCCTTTAGGAAAAAGGTCAACGTGCCAAACCTCACGGGTGTAATAAAAGTGATACCGGGAAGTGATTTCCCCGGGTCGTGTCCCAACGAGGTGTGAATGGAAGGATTCGTTGAGTTTCGTGATTTGAACTTGAATTGGATTTTAATGATTTTTGGATTTGGTTACGTATTCTACAATTTAATGAACGGGAAGGTAATTAAGGCAAGGGAACCCTAATAAACTAAAATTAAACTATAACTAAACCTAAGGAATGAGAAAACTAAGTTACACTAAGTCCTAGGGTACAAAAACGCAAAAACGTAAAAACGGGAAAACAACCCGAGCCATAAACGTAAAAATTTTGCAATTTAAGTGCTACGGGTTTGAAATCAATTTTCCTACGATCTATTTGACTAAAAATGATTTTTGGAAAAAGCGGAATATTTTTTCGACTTTTAAAATAATTATTACGAATTTAAAACTAATTAATACTAATTAAATGATAAAAAATACTAAACTACTTAAGAAAAATCAAATTTTCACTAAAAGTACTTTGAGTTATGCTACTAATGAGAAAAATAAGAAACCGTGGGTTGTTATATAAAATAAGCTCAAAAGAGCTTAAGAGTAAACCGCCCAAGGTACCTTATATATTTAATGGTGCAAAGTTTGAATGAGACAAGTCCCATGGTATTTGGTAAAGTGTGTGTTTCATGAGTGGGTGGCGTGGGTTCGAGTCCCACCATGCCGCTTTTGCAAAACATTTTTTTCTTTGATTTTTTTCTTTCTCACCTTCTTTACTAGATCAAATTAAAAACTTTTTGTGAAAACTTTATTTATGAAACTCAGTCAATAAGCAGTTTAAACTGCTTTTTGCTCACTTTTGTGGACAGAACACAAACAAGCACCTATTTAAGCTAAAGACCAAACTCCCTTTTGTCTGTTGTTGGAAGATCAAAGGTGCAGTTGAAAGAATAAAGTTTTGTGAAAACTTAACCTCTAAAAACTTAGCAAAAAGCTGTTAGATTAAGCTTATTCCAACACTGAGCAGAAATGACATCCAAACATCCTTTAAAAGCAATTAGCCAAACACTCCTTAAGCATTCTAACAAGCAGTGAGGGCACTAAATAAGCAGAATGGAGGGGACAAATTACTAAATCAGGTTCACTATAATCTAGCATAAGCTACATAATAAGCACAAAACTAAGAAAACTTGGGGAAATCAGTTGGCAAATCAAGTACTCTAGGAATCTTAATACTAAGCTAGCCTAAAAAAATCATTAAGTTGATTCTAAATAAGCACTAAAGGATACTACTTAAGCTAAATCCTAGATTTGTTAACCTAAACAACTTTATTCCTAACTAACTCTACTAACAACCACTAATGATAAGGTAAAGAAGGAGACTTATAGTGACTGTTGGGGTCTCAGCAGCAGTCGCAAACAGAGTCGGTGGCTTTTCAAGCTTGTTTAAAGCTTAAAGATGAGCTTCCAAGTCTAGCACAAGCTGCAAAACAAAAGTTAGGCTAGAGTAGATTCAAGAGAGACAAATTGGGACCCAAAACAAGCTTTTAATGATTTTAAAATTAAGTCGATCACTTAACTTTTGATATTTTCATCGATGTAGTTCAAAAGATGGTTGAGGGACTGATTTGGGAACCACTTTAAACTGAGCTAAAGAGATCCAAGATGCACATACATTGGACTAGGATTAAGTTGAGCTTATGAAGATTCATGAAAAACCAAATTTACAAGTTTTGAAAACTTATTAAGCCATGAAATTCGCACATGAACAGCAGCTCAAGGCTACTGTTCTGTTCAGTTATAAGAAGAACAAAAACCCAATTTTTTATGTAAGCTTGTAAACACTTATGCAATCACTTCCAAGACTTCTAACTAACCTAAACATGTTAAGAAAGGTTTGACTTGATAAGTCAAACGGGTAAAATCAGCTTTTTAGACTATTCTAAAGTATAAACCAAACACACTTTTACAAAGCATTTGACCCCTTATCTTTTCTTTTCTCGAAAATCAAACAACTTCACTAATAACAAAGATTAATAATCAACTAAAAAAGAGAACAAGTTAAATTGAAAGCAACTTTTCCATTCAAATAAAATTGAAGATTACAAAACAAAGAAAAACTTAAACCGAAAATTTTCTCAAAACTAGGGGTGCCTTTTCTTGGCTTACATTAGCTCCTATTTATACTACTCTAGGTCTTCAAGCTTCAACATCTTGTGTTTGATGTGTGAGGGCGTCAAGCCAAAACCAATCTTTGTGCTTCTTTGGGTTCAACCAAGCCATCCAATAGAGTTAGGTACATATGAGACATATTAGAGCCATCCACGGGCCTTTGAAGTCGGGATTGCCATGATGGCATTTGGGATGAGGGGAAAGATGGGTAGTGGGTTTGGGATTGGGTTTATCCGGTAAGAGGTTTTGAGTGTCTTGGGATGGGTTGTGTTGGGTAAATGAGAAACAGGAAAAGGATGGTATTATTTTATTTCGGGAAGGGAAAGGAAGATGAGGTCCGAGTTTCATTGGGTGCAGGGTCTGATTTGGGCGGGAAGGAACGGGGAGAAGAAAGAGAGGGATGGGTGGTTTATTCATTTGACGGGTCGTGGTAAGGGTTTGACCGGTTTGGACAAGGATTGGGATTGGGTTGTTGTATTGGGCCTTGGTTGGTTTTAGTAACAATTGGACATAGGATTAAACATGAAACCCATTTAACATTAAAGGACCAAAAGTGCCAAAACTGAAATTTCAGGGGACCATTCATGAAATTGTGAAAATGTAATCCAAGGTCCATACTTGTGAATCTCAAATAGGTTGAGGACCATTTTGCCAAAACCGAAATCCCAAGGATTAAACTTGACAAATTTAAAATCCGTGGATTAAAAGCGTAATTTCTCAAACTTTTGAAATTTTACACCAAAGGACTAATTATGACAACTTATGATTTCAAAAGGACCTTTGGTGATTTTTCTTTTAAATTACGTGCTCGTGGACTATTTATGTCAATTTATGAAAGTCGGGGACCGAACCGCCAATTTTGCAAACTTTGTTCGCTTTTTCATTTGTTTTGCATCCAAACATATAAAACACAATTTTGAGATATTTTTAGTATTTTGATGCATTTCGGAGTGTTTTAAATGTTTTATATTTCAGATTGACCTAAAATGATGAGTGAATACGCACTCATCAAATCCCCACACTAAAACATTGCTAGTCCCTAGCAATCTTTTGAGAAAACTTAATGGATTTGAGTCTCTTTACCAAAAGCCATTACTCGAGTAGCCAAATGTTTCAGTTCAAGTAAGAACTATGGTACACCGATAACCATATGATTTTGAGCAAACCACCGACTTTCAACGGTTTTGATTTGTCTTTACCGAAGCCGTTTGCTTCGGACTAGCCAACTTTAGATAAATTATCAATATTATCTTTGGTGAGTCGATTACCAATTATGGATTTTCAATCGCCTTTACCACAAGCCATAAACTTGCGGGCTAGCCAACTCTTTACTAATTAAAGATATGGTGAGTCAACACCATACAATTTTGGGCAAATTGCAAGCCGTCAACGGATTTGAGATATCTTTACCAAGAGCCGCTTGCTCCTCGGATTAGCCAATCCTTTTGTTTATTAGACATGGCGGATCGATAACCGTAATAAGTGCAAAACACTTATTCCAAAAAAAATTTTGGCCAAAACGGGGGAACATATGATAAAATTCGAGAATTCCCCTCACTAGAAATGAATATTGCCTCAATATTCAAAGTACCTACGGTTATGCCGAAACCGAGAACGAAAAGGGAAATACTATGGCCATTATTTGGATTTTTTTTTTTTTTTTTTTTTTTTTGAAAACCTTTATACAACAATGGGCAACTCCCCACACTAGGGTGGTAGAAAGTAGAAAGAAATCGAAATACGGTGAAAACCCATATAGTGTGCTATTGTTTTTGATTCCCGAGTCGCTAGCTTGACTCGATCCCCGCATTCATTGGTTCATGGGAAAGTTTTAGATCCGGACAACCAAGGATGGTATGTCCCTCCAAAATAATGTTTCAATCTATGTCCATTCACCTTGAAGTTTGGCCCGTCGGTTTGAGATAACTCGACGGTGCCATATGGAAAAACTTTGGCAATGGTGAATGGACCGTCCAACGGGTTTTAAGTTTCCCGAGAAGATTTTCAATCTAGAATTCAAAAGAAGGACTCGTCACCAACGTTGAAAACGCGGTTCTTAATCTTTAGTCATGGATCTTCTTTGTCTTTTCCTTATAAATCAACGAATTCTCGTGAGGCTTGATCACGGAGTTCATTTAATTCATTGAGTTGAACTTTCCGGTGATCACCCGCGACTTAAGGTCAAAATTGGTATGCTTCAAGGCCCAATAGGCTTTGTGCTCGAGCTCGATCGGGAGATGACACGCCTTTCCATACACAAGCTTGTAAGGAGTACACCGATGGGTGTTTTGTAAGCGATGCGGAAGGCCCAAAGTGCATCTTCAAGTTTGTCCGACCAAGAGGCACGGTTTTCACCTACGGTCCTCTCCAAGATTCTTTTCAAACCACGATTCGAAACTTCCACTTGCCCACTAGTTTCGGGGTGATATGCGGTAGAAAGACGGTGAGTGACACCGATTTAAGCATGACTTTTGCGAATTGGTCGCTGCAAAGTGCGCATCGCGATCACTAATGATGGCACGGGAGTTCAAACGGGTAAAGAGAGACTTCAAAATTTCACAACTACGGGCGTCGTTGGTAGGGAGCGCCGCTTCCACCCATTTGGACAAATAATCGACCGCCACTTAGTATATACTGCCCTCGAGAAGACGGAACGGACCCATAAAGTCAATGCCCCATACGCCAAAATCTCGCACACTTGAATAGCATTTTGAGGCATTTCATCTCTTTTAGAGATGTTGCTATGACGTTGGCAAGAGTCGCAAGATTTGACGAGGTCATGGGCATCTTTGTAAATCGTGGGCCAATAGAAACCGGAATCAAACACCTTTTAGCGGTGTAGTTCGGGCCATGATGTCCCCGTGGGTCCATTATGACAAGCCTTGAGAATTTCATCGGCTTGGCCGTGAACACACCGTCGGATGACTTGATCCGCACAAACCTTAAACAAGTAGGGTCGCCCCGTAAATAATGCTTAACATCTTTGAAAAATTTGTTCTTTTGTTGGGACGACATCCCTTTCACAACAAAGTTACCCGCATGATAGTTTGCAAAGTCGGCAAACCAAGGGGTACTGAATTTTCATGATGAGATACCACATTAAGAGTCTCGAGAGGAAACGTTTCATTAATTTCCTTTTCTCGAGCACACCTTGATGTGGATTTTCAAGACGAGAGAGATGATCACCGCTAGGTTCTCCGCTCCTTTTTATCACGGATAGTGATATCAAATTCTTGTAGGAGGAGAACCCATCGAGCAACCTCGGCTTTGCATCTTGCTTAGCAAAAGATATTTGAGAGCCGAGTGATCCGTATACACTATGCTTTTGGACAAGATCAAGTATGGCCGAAACTTCTCGAAGCATACACCACTGCTAGTAATTCTTTCTCCGTCGTAGTGTAATGTGCTTGAGCTTCGTCAAAGTTTTGCTAGCATAATGTATAGGCTGGAAATGTTTTGATTTTCGTTGCCCAAAACGGCACCTATGGCGAAATCGCTTGCATCGCACATAAGCTCAAATGGTAATTCCAATCGGGGCAACTAGAATTGGTGCTTCCGTGAGCTTCTTCTTAAGAGTTTGAAAAGCTTCAACGCACTCACTAGAGAAGATGAAAGGAGTATCCTTTTCAAGAAGTCGGGTCATAGGCCGGGATATCTTTGAAAAATCTTGAATGAAACGACGATAGAAACCGGCATGACCAAGGAAACTTCTAACTCCTTTGACGGTTGTGGGAGGAGGTAATTTTGAAATGACATCGACTTTAGCTTTGTCAACCTCAATCCCGCTCTTAGAAATCTTATGGCCAAGGACAATTCCTTCCTTAACCATAAAGTGACATTTCTCCCAATTTAGACTAAGATTCGTGTTTTCACAACGTTCAAGCATCTTGTCCAAATGGGAGAGACATGTTTGAAAAGAATCCCCAAAGACGAAAAATCATCCATAAAGACTTCCATAGTCTTTTCGATCATGTCATGGAAAATAGCCATCATACACCTTTGAACGCATCGAGCATTACACAAGCCAAAAGGCATGCGCCGGTAAGCAAATGTTCCATAAGGACACGTGAATGTGGTCTTTCTTGATCTTGTGGGTCAATGGAATTTGAAGTAACCCGAGAAACCATCGAGAAAACAATAGTATTCGTTTCCGCTAATCTCTCAAGCATTTGATCCATGAAAGGTAATGGAAAGTGGTCTTTACGGTGGCTTCATTTAACTTTCGATAGTCAATGCAAACACGCCAACCCGTAACCAATCGAGTAGGAATCAACTCGTTTTCATCATTTTCAACAACGGTAATGCCACCTTTTTGGGCACACAATGAACGGGCTCACCCAAGGACTATTCGAGATAGGGTAAATCAATCCGCATCGAAGTTTTATGACTTCCGCTTTGATAACCTCATGAATTTTAGGATTCACCCTTCTTTGGTGTTGAACCGGTTTGAAGTCATCTTCCATGAGAATTTTGTGAGTACAAAATCTCGGGTCAATACCCTTGATGTCGGAAAGGTTCCAAGCGATGGCTCGCTTGTGTGACTTCAAAACCTTTATGAGAGCGGCTTTTTCATCCTCACTCAAGTCTTTAGCAATGATGATGGGTGATTTATTGTCACCCTCCAAAAATGCATACTCGAGATGAGGTGGTAAGTCCTTAAGTTCGACCTCGGGAGGATCATTAGATTTTTCAATCGTTTTGATTTCCTCTTTATGAAGTTCTTGAGGAGGGAGTGATGAAGGATCTTCATTGAGCATCTCTCGATGAGAAGAATATCTCCCTCAATGTCGATGGGAGCGTGATCTATTTCCCATGGAACGTAATCACTAGCCAAGTATGCTTCAATCTCTTCCAAAATGAAGTCACTTCCTCAAATGGAGTGAGGGAGGGAAAAGAGAGCAACAATAGATCAACAAGTGGGATTGCCACCGAGAATCCAAGAATTTCTTGAGAATACCTCCGACACAATGTCAAGGACATCAATTTTGTTGACGGAATTGTCTTCATAATTGGGGAGTATTTCGTAACTTGATTGAGATTGAAGGTAACGGCTTCCTTGTTTACCCTCAAAGTGATTTCCCTTCATCAACATCGATCAATGCCCGACCCGCTTTTAAGAAGCACCTCCCAAGGATGAGGGGTACTCGGGATCGCATCAAATTCGACAACAACAAAGTCGGCGGGAAATGAAACTTGCCTACTTTAACAAATACATCCTCGGCTATACCTAGCGGACGAGAACTTGTACGGTCCGCAAGCTCGAGGATCATACATGTAGGTGTAAGCGGAGGTAATGAAAGCTTTTTCCACATGGAGTGTGGCATCAAGTTAATGCTAGCACCAAGATCGCCAAAGCGGAGCATTGAACTATGCCTTGAAAATCACATGGGATGAGAAATTTTCCGGGTCTCCTAACTTTTCGGAAGCTTTTAAGGATAACCACGAACAATTTTCGCTCAAAGAAGTTTTAGCCATTTCGAAATCTTTTCTTTGTTATTCAACAAATTTTTGATTGTTGGACCGAACTTTGGCATTAGAAGAAGAGCGTCCATGAAACTAATCTCAAGTGCAAATCTTGAAAGATTTGGATAAGCTTCTCCATTTGTTGACTAGTTTTACCACGGAGTTTTTGGTCATTAAGCCTTGAAGGATAAGGAAGTGAAGGCTTAGGAGTGGTCATCGGAACAACGGGTTCCGAATTGGAGGTAAGACCACCGGAGGTTGGACTTGTGCGGTACTTCGTGGGCTTGAGTTATGCACCTTGTCCTTTGATACCTCGGGTCTCGCTCCACATCCTCACCGGAGAAGGATTAGGCATCGAGGGTCCTCATAAGATTTACCACTTGGTGGCAATAGCATTCAATTCACCTTTTGGGTTGGGAATGGTATTACTCGGAAGAGCACCAAGTTGAAGCTTGATTCTTTGGCTCATGAGACTAGCAATCATGCTTTCAATCTTGCTATGAGATTGATCAATCTTGTTACTAGTAGTTCTAAGCTCGAAGTGAAATCATTCTTCAAAGTGGTAATTTGATTTTGCATGGACACCATCTTAGCTTCATTGCTTTTGATGTAATTAGCAATGTCAATGGAAGCTTGAGGAGGTTGGGCATGCATATTTTGTTGAGGAGCTTGGAATCGGTTTTGATTGAAATTTCCTTGATTTTGAAAACCTTGATTTTGATTTTGAAAATTCGATTCGACTCGATTTTGATTGAACCGATTATTTCTATTTTGCACATTTTGATTGTTCGATTTTGATTAAACCCGGTGGTCCAAGGAAATTGTTAGAACGATAATGAGAAGGTTTCGTCCCCTGCGGTTGGTAGGAATTACCTCCCGTATTGTAGGAACCAAGCGGCATAAACGCTCTCTTGAGTGAAGCCACCGGAGGTCGGACACTCAAAATAAGGTGTGGACCACCACAAGTTTCACAACTCTTGTTTACGACATTCACTTGTTGATTGTTATTATTGTGACTCAATTTAAGCACCGGCAGTGGATATTTCTTCAATCTTTTGGTTAGAGTCGTGAATTCAAGATGGAAGGGTGGTAGATCTCCTTGACTCACTCCTCCTACCGAGGAATCCCAATAATTGTGGTGGGCGTCATGTTTTCAATGAGATCATAACACTCTTCGGTCGCTTTTCATAAAGGTACCACCCGGCAGAAGATTGATTGTGTCACGATGTCTCAATGTTAACCCGTTATAGAACGATCTATTTGGGTGACAAGCAACATGTTGTGGTTCGGACATCGATCAATTGAAAGCTTATAGCATTCCCATGCCTCAAATAAGGACTCATCGGGATGTCGCCGAAAATTATCGATTTCATTCCGTAGTTTCGCCACCATCGACGGTGGAAAATATTTCGCCAAGAATTTGGAGACCATTTCATCAAAACTATGGATTGAGTTCTTGGGAAGACGATCAAACCATGCGGTGGCATGAAGCGCCAAAGAATATGGAAAGAGGTATAAGCGAAGGCGCCATCGGTGACCCCATTTTGCTTCATACTTTGGGTGACGGTGAGAAATTTGTCGAGATGCTTGTTGGCATCGCCCCCGAGATCCGTGAAATTGGCAAAACTTTGGACTTGTTGAATCATATGATGCTTAAGTCCAAAATCCATGGCCTCAATGTTGACCGGGCAATAGGACCGCCCGCCCATCCATCGAGGTTGGCAAAGCTCCTCCATCGCTCGGAGATCGGGAGCGGATTTTGTGGCCCGTGTTGTTGGACTTGAGGTCCGCTCCCTAGGTTATGTGTCATTGTGATTTGTTCGACGGCACGTATCTCGGCACGCTTGCTTGGTTACGGTTACGCTCACGAGCTTGAGAGCGAAAAGCATGCACTTCCAAAACAACACTTTCAATTAAAACAAGACCGAGGCAAAACAACAAATGAACTTAAACCAATAATCCCACGTGAAATGATCACTTCTATAAGTAAAACGCAAAAGGAGCGGAGAAACAGAGGTCGTCAAGCTTATTAAAACCCGCTCTTTTCAAACCGCAATTTAATGTCAGCCGCCTTTACCCTCTTTAGTTTGTTAAACCGATAGAAATAAACCAAAACACGAGCGACACAAAGGCAAGTTTTAAATCTTTTGTTCGGGAACTTATAATGATAACACCTCGCTTAAGAATGTTATATTGATTGTGTCTTCTATTTATTTAAAACAACAAGGAAAATCTTTTGTATTTTTAATCTTTACATATATATACAAAGAAAAGAAAATATTTTTGTATTTTGTATTTTATAAAACAATAACTTCACGAGGAAGGTTCTTCAAGTCACTAATCGCAAAAACTTCACGATATTGTCGCAACACACCTCCCCGCAGCAAGCGCCAAAATTTGATTGTTGTGAAGTGAGTGTGAGAAAACACAAATATCAACAATATCAAATTAGTCAGAAATTCGACAAATCAACCCTTTAGGAAAAAGGTCAACGTGCCAAACCTCACGGGTGTGATAAAGTGATACCGGAAGTGATTTCCGGTCGTGTCCCAACGAGGTGTGAATGGAAGGATTCGTTGAGTTTCGTGATTTGAACTTGAATTGGATTTTAATGATTTTTGGATTTGGTTACGTATTCTACAATTTAATGAACGGGAAGGTAATTAAGGCAAGGGAACCCTAATAAACTAAAATTAAACTATAACTAAACCTAAGGAATGAGAAAACTAAGTTACACTAAGTCCTAGGGTACAAAAACGCAAAAACGTAAAAACGGGAAAACAACCCGAGCCATAAACGTAAAAATTTTGCAATTTAATGCTACGGTTTGAAATCAATTTTCCTACGATCTATTTGACTAAAAATGATTTTTGGAAAAAGCGGAATATTTTTTCGACTTTTAAAATAATTATTACGAATTTAAAACTAATTAATACTAATTAAATGATAAAAAATACTAAACTACTTAAGAAAAATCTGAAATTTTCACTAAAAGTACTTTGAGTTATGCTACTAATGAGAAAAATAAGAAATCCGTGGGTTGCTATATAAAATAAGCTAGAAATAAGCTCAAAAGAGCTTAAGAGTAAAACTGCCCAAGGTACCTTATATATTTAATGGTGCAAAGTTTGAATGAGACAAGTCCCAAGGGCGCTGGTAAAGTGTGTGTTTGTGAGCTGGGTGGCGTGGGTTCGAGTCCCACCATGCCAGTTTTTGCAAAACATTTTTTTCTTTGATTTTTTTCTTTCTCAGCTTCTTTACTAGATCAAATTAAAAACTTTTTGTGAAAACTTTATTTATGAAACTCAGTCAATAAGCAGTTTAAACTGCTTTTTGCTCACTTTTGTGGACAGAACACAAACAAGCACCTATTTAAGCTAAAGACCAAACTCCCTTTTGTCTGTTGTTGGAAGATCAAAGGTGCAGTTGAAAGAATAAAGTTTTGTCAAAACTTAACCTCTAAAAACTTAGCAAAAGTCATTAGATTAAGCTTATTCCAACAAGGAGCGTAAATGACATCCAAACATCCTTTAAAAGCAATTAGCCAAACACTCCTTAAGCATTCTAACAAGCAAGTGAGGACACTAAATAAGCGAGAATGGAGGGACAAATTACTAAATCAGTTCACTATAATCTAGCATAAGCTACATAATAAGCACAAAACTAAGAAAACTTGGGGAAATCAGTTGGCAAATCAAGTACTCTAGGAATCTTAATACTAAGCTAGCCTAAAAAAATCATTAAGTTGATTCTAAATAAGCACTAAAGGATACTACTTAAGCTAAATCCTAGATTTGTTAACCTAAACAACTTTATTCCTAACTAACTCTACTAACAACCACTAATGATAAGCTAAAGAAGGAGACTTATAGTGACCTGTTGGGGTCTCACATGTAGCAGTCGCAAGCAGAGTCTGGTGGCTTCTTTCAAGCTTGTTTAAAGCTTAAAGATGAGCTTCCAAGTCTAGCACAAGCTGCAAAACAAAAGTTAGGCTAGAGTAGATTCAAGAGAGACAAATTGGGACCCAAAAACAAGCTTTTAACAGCTTAAAATTAAGCTGGGATCAGCTTAACTTTTGATATTTTCTACTGATGTAGTTAAAAAAGATGGTTGAGGGACAGATTTGGGAACCACTTTAAACTGAGCTAAAGAGATCCAAGATGCACATACATTGGACTAGGATTAAGTTGAGCTTATGAAGATTCATGAAAAACCAAATTTACAAGTTTTGAAAACTTATTAAGCCATGAAATTCGCACATGAACAAAGACTCAAGGCCACTGCTCTGCTCGATTATAAGAAGAACAAAAACCCAATTTTTTATGTAAGCTTGTAAACACTTATGCAATCACTTCCAAGACTTCTAACTAACCTAAACATGTTAAGAAAGGTTTGACTTGATAAGTCAAACGGGTAAAATCAGCTTTTTAGACTATTCTAAAGTATAAACCAAACACACTTTTACAAAGCATTTGACCCCCTTATCTTTTCTTTTCTGAAAATCAAACAACTTCACTAATAACAAAGATTAATAATCAACTAAAAAAAAGAGAACAAGTTAAATTCAAAGCAACTTTTCCATTCAAATAAAATTGAAGATTACAAAACAAAGAAAAACTTAAACTGAAAATTTTCTAAAAAACTAGGGGTGCCCTCAATGTGGCTACAAGCTGTCCTATTTATACTACTCTAGGTCTTCAAGCTTCAACATCTTGTGGTTCTTGTGTGAGGCGCAAGCCAAAACCAATCTTTGTGCTTTTTTGGGTTCATCCAAGCCATCCAATAGAGTTAGGTACAATATGAGACATATTAGCCATCCATGGGGCCTTTTGAAGTCGGGATTGCCATGATGGCATTGGGATGAGGGGAAACTTGGGTAGTGGGTTTGGGATTTGGGTTTAAGGGGGTAAGAGGTTTTGAGTGTCTTGGGATGGGTTGTGTTGGGTAAATGAGAAACAGGAAAAGGATGGTATTATTTTAGGGTTTCGGGAAGGAAAGGAGGAGGTCCGAGTTCATTGGGTGTTGTGTGATTTGGCGGGAAGGAATGGGGAGAAGAAAGACAGAGGTGAGTGGTTTATTCATTTGACCGGGTCAGGGTAAGGGTTTGACCGGGTTTGGACAAGGATTGGACCAGGTTGTTGTATTGGGCCTTGGTTGGTTTTAGTAACAATTGGACATAGGATTAAACATGAAACCCATTTAACATTAAAGGACCAAAAGTGCCAAAACTGAAATTTCAGGGACCATTCATGAAATTGTGAAAATGTAATCCAAGGTCCATACATGTGAATCTCAAATAGGTTGAGGACCATTTTTGCCAAAACTGAAATCCCAAGGATTAAACTTGACAAATTTAAAAATCCAAGGATTAAAACTGTAATTTCTCAAACTTTTGAAATTTTACACCAAAGGACTAATTATGACAACTTATGATTTCAAAAGGACCTTTGGTGATTTTTCTTTTAAATTACGTGCTCGTGGACTATTTCATCAATTTATGAAAGTGGGGACCTAAGCGCCAATTTTGCAAACTTCGTTCGTTTTTCATTTGTTTTGCATCCGAAACATATAAAACACAATTTTGAGATATTTTTAGTATTTTGATGCATTTCGGAGTGTTTTTAAATGTTTTGCAGTTCAGATTTGACCTAAAATGATGAGTGAATACGCACTCATCATTCCACCACCTCAAATGGTTCAAACACCGCCAAGTCTTCAAGTTCAACACTACACAAATGAATTCAATCAACATCCATCAAGTAACACTATGAAGGAACCCACTTGGTTTGCAAAGATGTGTGAAGCTTTAGCGACCAACAATCAATTCATGAGGTGGATCACTGATAGACCTCCAATGCTCACCCAGAAACTACGATAAATGGGTGATAAGGTTCTTTAGGTTTTGTGATCCAAGAAGCCACATGGAAAGTTCTTAAAGAAGGTTATCTTGGAAGGTCCATTTGAGATGCCTAATGTCATTGTACCCGGAGATCCTAATGCTAATCCACCAAGAGATGAACAATCAAACATTGCTACTGCTAGTGACTTGAATCCGTAAGAACTTCTACACTATGAAGTCGATGAGCTTACAATGCAATATAGCTTCATTGCAAAAGGAAATTGAGAATCTGAAGAGTCAGGTAAAAGGGAAAATGCCAATAACCAATGGGGAGAATGATGTATCAAAGGTTCACTCTTGTAATAAATATGCTTTGTTTGTGAAATATGTCCCCCCTCATCTCAGAAATAACAAACTTGCTATTCAAACATATTTATCATCCCTTAAGGATTGTCTAGAATGTCTACGTGAGATTGTTGAAGAGGAGAAATTAGAGAAACCACTTGACAATGCAATCGGGCATGCATGCTTATATGCCAAACGCTTAATCACAATATGCCCAAAGTCCTTAGGTGAGAGAGTTAATCCTTTGATTCCATGTTCGATGCCTAGTGCTAAGTATGATATTCATTCGATGCCCAATGTTTTGAATGTGAACCTTAGTGTACCTTTAAGTAGTTCGGTTTCGGTTGTCAATACTAAGAAAGAGAACTCTAGTGTGCCTTCTAGAGTACAAACCCAAGACTTCTAGCGTTAAGAAAGTGAACCTTGGTGTGCCCGCATTTAATTGGACCCCGAACATCTAAACAGGAGATGCAAAGAGTAGCAAAACCAACTAATGTTCCCATTCCCTCTACAGAGTAATCGGTGACATTAAAGCAAGCGGTCAAAGCCTCAAGACAATACAAGGAAGGACACGACCTCAAGCTAAGAATGTGCATCGGAAGAGAGTAGAAGACCTACCTAGGAACTTTAAGTTTGAGCCGAATAAAGCGAATCGTGTTGATTCTAGTATTAGCCATAGGCGCATCTTGTAATTAATTCGAATTCGATACTATTTGCAAACCTTGTATTGATGTCTCGCTTGAATTATGTTTCTAATCATGAATGTGGTGTTAATGTTTTGCCTAATGATGTTACTTGTCCAGCTAATATGGTTAATGCTAAAATCATGCTAAGAAGGCTAAAAGGCAAAACGAAGAAAGTTAGAAAACAGTGGAAACCCACATGAAGAACATTTAGTAAGATAGGCTATCATTGGATACCTTTGGTCATAAGACTAATCGACAATGCCCACTAGAAAATGGATGCCTACTGGTAGAACTATTCCTTAAGAAGTGAGCACACCTTGAATAGGGCTATCTGAGACACTAGTAATGCATCTATTCATAATGATTCCATTGCCTTAATTTCGATATGAATGCTTCTATTTACGATGTGGGTGTTCCAACCATTGTTACTAACCAAATGAAACCCATTCTTGCATGGGGATCCCAATTATCCTGTTATCCACTCTTGTCCGTGTTCAACTCGCATTGTTCAAATCGCTCGTGGTACCGGACTCAGTTGTTCCAATATATGGCGACGGTCGCGGCTCATGAACTTCGTGAGCAAATTCATCGATGCTTAGATTTGGGAATGATCATTTTGGTGCTATTATGGGTTATGGAGATTATGTTGTTGGCAAAAGTGTTATCTCCGTGGTTTACTATGTAGAAGGTCTTATCATAACGTGTTCTCATTGGTCAATTCGCGATTCGATCTAGAAGTAGCCTTCTAAAACACACACCGCTCGTTAGAGAACTTGATGGTAAGGAGCTTTTAAGAGGTTCACGTGGTCAAATCTATACACCATCTCTATCGAAGATATGATGAAGTCTTCTCAATTTGCTTGTCAAAGGCTTCTAAAACAAAGTCATGGTTATGGCATCGCTCGCCTCAATTACTCGAACTTCGCACCATCAATGATCTCTCCGTAAAGGACTTAGTTGTAGGTTTACCTAGACTCAAGTATGAAAAGGATCATCTTTGTTCAAAGATGTCAATTGGGAAAAGCAAGAAGTATGCCCATAAACCCAAACCCACTAACTCGTCACGAAGTTCTTCATACAATTCATATCCATTTATGTTGACCAATGAGAGTGCAGAATATCTTTGGGAAGAAATATGTGTTAGTTGTGCTTGATGATTACTCTAGATTCACCGGGTCAAGTTCTTAAGGACAAAGGATGAAACTCGATATCATCATCAAACTCATCAAACAAGTGCAGTCCGACTTAACAAAACCGCCGTAATTATCCGAACAGACAATGGAACCGAGTTTGTTAACAAACAACTTAGTGAATTTTATGAAAGCATTGGAATCGACCATCAAAGAAGTGTTCCACGAACTCCTCAACAGTAACGGTGTAATTGAAAGACAAATTGAACTCTTGTAGAAGCCGCTAGAACAATGCCGATTTACTCAAAGGTTCCAATGTTTCTCTCAATGAAGCTATTGCCACCGCATGCTACATACCAAATCGTTCCTCGATTCACACTTGCTCATGGAAAACTCCATATGAACTTGTCCACTAATGAGGGTCAAGACTTAGGCAAACTTAGAGCTAAAGAGACATTGGAGTATTTGTAGGTATGCACCAAACAAAAGGGATACCGAATCTACAACAAAAGAACCCGAAATATCATGGAAACAATTCACGTTACGCTTGATGAGTCGACAGTCAAACGGCTCTGGATAATCCATTCAGACCCGCACTTCAAAATAGTCCCATTAGTTCATCCCTTGTACCTAATTCTTCTCCAAGAACTCCATATGTACCTCCATCTCAAGATGATTTAAAGAAATTGTTTGATCTTATGTTTGATGAACTTTATGAGCCAAGTACTAATGAGGTATCGACTCCTACAATGAGGTCGCTCATATTCTTGTGATTGAAGTCAATCCTTGGCCTCAATATCATTAAGTCAAGAAGCGCTGCTCACGATTCTTGATCTCATCAACAAATCATCATTTTCAAATGTACATCATGGAACCATTTCGCATCAATGATGAAGTTAATCCCTTTGCTACTCCTCAAGATGCTCCATTTGAAAACATATTTTCTCCCGAATCTTCATCGAACCATCTTCTTGAGACATCGACTCGCTACTTGGTCCCTCAACAACTACCACATGAACACCTCGGAAAATGGACTCACGATCATCCATTGGAAAACATCATTGGAAATCCTCTAGTCCAAGATCCACACGGAAACAACTTGCAACCGATGCCTTATGGTGCTTCTTCAACTCCGTACTCTCTAAGATCGAACCAAAAGATATTAAAACCGCCATGAATGAAGATAATTTGGTTCAATGCCATGCAAGATGAAATTCATGAGTTTGATCGAATTGATGTATGGGAGTTAGTACCGCCTCCAGTGATCGTGCTATGATTATTGCTCTTAAATGGATCTTCAAAGTGAAACTAGATGAGCATGGTGATGTGTTGAAGAACAAGGCTCGATTAGTTGCTAAAGGATACCGTCAAGAGGAGGGTATTGACTTTGAAGAATCTTTTGCTCCGATTGCTCGAATCGAGGCAATCGTAATCTTTTGGCTAATCTTGCTAGTAAGAACATGGTAGTCTATCGATGGATGTAAAGACGGCATTTCGAACGTAGATCTTAAAGAAGTCATCTCGCCACCAACTGAAGGATTTGTGAATCAAGAGCATCCTACTCACGCTTATCTTTTGAAGAAGGCTCTTTACGGTTTAAAGCAAGCTCCAAGGGCATGGTATGATACATCACAAAGTTTCTTCTATCTACCGGATTTAGCAAAGGAGCATTGATCCAACATTGTTCACCGAAGTCGTGCAAACATTTAATTCATGTTCAAATTTATGTTGATGATATCATCTTTGCCTCGACCGACCCCAATGAGTGTGACCGCTTTTCAAATGAAATGAGTTCAAAATTTCAAATGTCAATGATGGGACAAATGTCATTTTTCTTGGGATTACAAATTTCACAAAGTCCCGGAGGCATTTTCATAAATCAATCTAAATATGCAACCGAGATCTTAAATAAATTTGGATTTGATTCAAGTGACCCGTTGACACCCCATGATTGATCAAACCAAACTAGATGAGGACCACTCGGGATCATGATTGACCAAACGAAATATCGTAGTATGATTGGATCCCGATGTACCTCGCCTAGTAGACCGGACATCTTGTTCATTGTTTGCATGTGTACTAGATACCGTGCTAAGCCTACTAAAAAGCACCTTGAAGCGATTAAGCGGGTCTTCGGTATCTCCAAGGAACCATCAATATGGGACTTTGGTACCCAAGGACACCGTTATGTCACTAACGACCTATGCAGATCTTGATCATGTAGGATGTCAAGATACCGTCAAATGCGTCCGGAGGTGCTCGGTTTTTGGGTGACAAGCTTGTGAGTGGTCTTCAAAGAAGCAAATGAGTACTTCTATTTCCTCTACGGGCAGAATTCATAGCCATGTCATCGTGTTGTGCTCAAATCCTTTGGATGAGATCTCAATTAATCGACTATGGCTTTGTATTCAACAAAATCCTCCATCTCGTGATAATAAAGTGCTATTGCTCTTTCGTGCAATAACGTTCAACACTTAAGAGCTAAGCATATCGACATCCGACATCATTTCATCGTGAACAAGTGGAAAAGGTGTGGTGGAACTCTATTTTGTGAGGCTCGAATATCGCTTAGCGACATCTTCACCAAAGCTCTTCCAAGAGAACGTTTGAGTTCATACTTCCACGACTAGGCTTGAAAAGCCTTCAACCGAAACACTCAAACGTCTTCAGGAGGAAGACGAGGAGTAAAGGTCTATGCTCATCTATCTCTTGTATATATTTATTCGAAAAACAAAATACAAAATTATAAAACCTTCAAAAAAATCAAATAGAAAAATATAAAACTTTCAAAATCCATAAAAATTTGAAAATTTCGGAAAATCTTAAAAAAATATTGTCATTGTGTCATGTTTTTCTCGATTCGATAATATCTACGGTCTTTGTGTTGTCATTCAAAGAATGACACGGACTTTAGATATTGTTCAATATATATATATATATATATATATATATATATATATATATATATATATATATATATATATATATATATATATATATATATATATATATATATATATATATATATATTTGGGAGAAAGAGAATAAAATGGTTTATTGTCATTTCGTGCAAGAACCCACTTTTTAAAAAAAACAGAGCCATTCTTTATCATGTTTTCAAAATTCCATGCTCGATTCTATAAACATTTATCTGCTAAAACCTAAGCGCTTTGAAAAATAACTCGTCTCTATTTTGATAATCATCTGGACTTATTTGTCAAAACATCAATCTCTCAATCAACAACCTATGTCATTGATTGAGGGGAGAATGATTTCAATTAAATTAAAAAGTTATTTGGCATTCAATTGTTTTCAAAAGATATACATGCATGTTTTATCAATGGAGTTTAAAGTTTTAAAATCGATCCGTGACGCTTAAAACGCTTTCATAATCAAGTCACAATTCTCCTTAAAAGCTTTCAAAATCAATTTAAATCTATAAGAGATCACAAATCTCAAATGATTTGATAATTGTGAACGGGAGAGAATCTGTGATTTAAATTGGATTTAAACTGATAATTCGGTAAATGGCTTTATAAGGATGTACATGCTCTCCTTCCCACATGTGACAAATGATTTCAAATTTTCCATGCACATGTTGAGGGGGAGCATCTATCTTAAACCTATGATTTGAAATGTGATCACTTATCTCAATGTGCAGGTTCCCTCTAGTATGTGCAAAACCCTTTTCAAACCTAGAAGCACATATTGAGGGGGAGAAAAATCACGAAAACCTCATCCTTCCCCAAAATGCTTTATCCACTTGATTCGATTAGGGAAGTGATGTTGATATCTTTTAGAAAATGGTAATCAAAGAAGTTAATTCTTCCTTTTGCCTCCGTGTGCAAAACGATTTCAAACAATTGACGCACATGTTGAGGGGGAGCACTTGTTCTAAAATATTAAAAACAATTCAGGTACAAAATGTTTTGATAATATATCACAAGTATCTGGATTGATTTTCAAATGGTTTTCAATTGGTTCCAAATGGCAGATGAACAATACCAAATAGACCGACCAACTTTACTTTATGTATGGTGATATAAGGATGATAAGGTTAAGTATTTGTTCCCATGATCCGCCGTAACCGGAGGGATCTACCGAGGACTATCCACTAGTAAGTGTAGAGTTCTTAGGTATGATGATAAAAGGAGAAAATGAGATATGGGAAGAGTGCGGATGAGACCGAGCTAGTCTTGGAATAAACCCAACAAGGTTCTAGCTATGAAGTATTGGTAAGCATGAAGGGGTTGAAGAATTAAAAAGAATTGAATGAGAAAGGGTGAAAATAAATAGCCTCCATATATTCAACTTTATGGCGTAAATCGGGTTCAATTCATATGCTACCGATGGTAACATCGGTATTGAAGACAAGACGTCATGGACCCGGTGACGCATTGCACTTCAACTTTCCAAACCACTCAAGTTCCTCTTAAAAGGACTTGTTTCATTCTCACGGGAACCAGACATTATCTATCGACTTTCTCTTAGAGATTGTTGATATTGAAGAAGGAGACCTCTCCCTAGTCTCCGACACGATCCAAATATGCACATATTGAGTCTAGAGCCACGAGATCATCAATAAATCTCATTAGGACACTTTCAATGAAGACTCTCTTTTCACACAATGTGGAAAGAGAGATTATATCTTGAGTCCCACGATTATCCTTGTGGTATTGCCGGAACATCCGAGTGATATGCAAACATATTCACAATGAAGATGGAAAGCCTCGAGCCAACATCAAACAAGCTCTGGTAGGTGGCATGTGAGATCTGTTACATAGATCAACCATGTGACAACCGACGAAACAATGGGCGATTCAATCTTTTGAATCAATCACGGTTCGAGTTATGGATTGACGGATACCTTTGAAAACCGGTCTTTGTACTTAAAAACTCTTTTCTTTAGCACATTGACCGTGTTCGAATATTTCAAATCAAAAGGTGTTTTATGATTGATAATTGATTTTCATTAAAACCTTCGTTGTATTGCAAAACAATTTCTATTGAGCAACACACGATTGTCTTTCAAAATCTATTTTCATCAATCGTTGTATTTCTATTTTTTGGTTCACTCACTCCGTGTTGTCTTCTTTGAGATGTTCGGTTTGAGAACAACTAGAGCATTGCGAAACCACATCAAGGAAATTCTTTGGAATTATACCGATCACAAAAGTGCTTGTAATCGATCAACGGGAACCGTGGGCGTGTACCTAATTCAACGAAGTGATCAAGGACACTTCGTGGGCTTTATTGCTAGCTCGTTTTATGCGGTACACCCGACGTTTGCGGTGATCGTAATGAAGCGGTCAATCCATAGTCGCATGCTCACACTACACATTCATCTCAAAAGAAATCATGATTAGTGCATCGGTAACTCGATATTTTCACTCCATGCTTCGCCATCACGCCAATGTCATGAATCAACGAAGCTTCCACTACTCGATGAGAAGATATCATGATCCGAATGTGAGCATGTCGGTCCGAAAGTCACAACATCACATAATACCAACACCACAATGGAAGTCTCGAGATTTTATTGGTGATGATCTCAAAAGTGGCTCAAATTTATTATCACGTGGATCAAGAAAAGACCTCCACTGGATTAACCAAACATGCAATGAGTAGAATCAATGACTACGAGCTTGAGCAAAGTACTACATCAAGAATACAAGAACAATTGTTAATGTAATATCTGTTTGTATTCAATGTAATTTTAGTATATGTTTGAGGTGACCTCCCTTAGGGGGAGATTGTTAGGAATTAGAAATTCCAGGTATTAAAGAGTCGGTCACCTCAAGTATACGTAATCGTTAGAATGCTCTTAGTCATAGTTATTTTATGATAAGTAGTATTTAGCTAAATAACACCGTGGAGGACGGACGGGTCTTTACCCACTGTATGCCTGATCCACAGCCCGTTGTGTGGCGTTTTATGTAAGACTATAAATACTCTCTACCTCCCAAGGTAGAGAGTTTGAGCTCATAATAATATCTTTCACTTTCTCTCACTAAGTTCCCTAAACCTCTAACTTTCTCTCTCTAAAACACTCTTGTACGCCCACTTGTGTTAATGGTTTGATGTGTATGTGAAATCCAATATCTTACAGAAAAGATCAATAAGGAATGCTAAAGTAGAAGAACACCCTAGGACTACGAATAAGACTCTCGTTGCTTCCACTATAGACATTGCGTCTGGCAAATGTAATAGAAATAGTGATGTAACGAATGCTAAATCTTTAAGTACTTTTGATATTCAGTCTGATGCACCTTGTGATATTTGTCGTAAAAGTATGAATTCTGTTTGTCATGACAAATGTGTTGCTAAAGCTATCATCTCTCGTTTACGGAATCCTAAGAATCGGAATACCTCTATGTCACAATTCTCAATTTCCGGTCATTTCTCAAATTTACTATTCATCTCGGGAATTTACTATTCACCGGTTACTATTCATCATTTTAGTATTCATCGTTTTTGAAGTCAATTTGATATTCTGAGAACGTATTTCAAAATTTTACTATTCACGAAACACTATTCATCCCCGGAGAAAAATTTATATTTACGACCATTATCTGCATATTAGTTCATGCATGGGTTTGTATAGTTCATTAATGTACATTTTCCTATTAAATAAACGCGATCGCGTAATCATTTATTTTGAACATTTGATCCGACACTTCCAAAAATTATCCAGATATATTTTTATACTCATTTTAAGACCATAAAAATTATATTATTCGTTGTTGGAATCGCTCCTAACTCGTAAATGGAACGACATTGACGGGATTACATTTCTATCTTTGTTACCTCAAACACAAGGGCTTGTTATGTCATTTAGGCATAGATGTATGTGTTTGGGTATATAAACCCCTCCATACTTCCATGGAGGGGTGAGATCTCTTTGTGTAATTCACCTTTCCTTTCATCAATAAACACATAGTATTTCCCTTCTCTCTTGTTTCTCTCTCTAACTTGAAGATGGGTTTCTTCCATCTTCCAAGACCTCCCGATTCACCAAATCTACCATAGAAACGATCCTAACATTGGTATCAAGAGCAAGGTCGGTTTTGCATCATTGGTTGATTTTTGGTGATTTTATCTTGTCAAAATCTTGTATAAAAATCTGGTTTTTAACAAAGTTGTTAGCTTTTAACATTTTTTTGTTGTTTAACATATTTTTTATACAAGTTAAATGTATTTTCTAGGTCAAAAATAGTATGGGTTAACTGAAATGAATATGGTCTTAAACTGTTTAAAAACATCAGATTTATTCATTTTTGTTTCACACGTATTCTTTTGTTGTCCAAATATTCGTGAAAGTTTGTTGGTCAACTGGTCATGTATCTTGGTAAAAAAAAGGTAAAAAGTGCATCCTTTATGCCAACTTTCTGGGTTACTATGAATCTGGACAGATTCTTGGTCGAAATACATCGCCGGAAAAATTCAACACGGGTCAAAACCCTAAACTTACGCATAAGGATCCATCTACAGAGGTGTTACGCGTAGCTGTGAAGTTACGCGTAAGAAAATGTTACGCGTATGCTTTTACGCCTAAGCAAGGTTAAGCGTATACACGATAAGCTATGTTACTGCGTATGCCCACGCATAAGCAAAAACCTTACGCGTAATATCGAAAAGAAAAATAAGGTTCGCGTAAAAAAAGACCTTGACCACAACCAAATATACCAACTCACTCGACCTCAGTTTGATTCAAACATCATCAGTCCACAATCTAGTTACAAATACAAAAAAAGTCTGAAATGAATATGTGAAATAGAAATCCAAATCCTATCCGACAACAAACATCACAATCATAACCCCATCTCCAACTCATCTCGTCACAAAACAACTCAAGTTCTCAGATTCACTTCGTGGGACTCAATGAAATTATTCAAGGTCTCACACGAATGTTACATCTTCACAGATCTGTGAAAAGTTGTGACCTTTCTTTTTTTTCTTCGAATATGAAAGAATGATTCATAACAATCTTGTTATAATCACTTCTTTTGATTCGTTTGATGAAAAAATTAAACGCAAAACTGTAAACAACAATCACCCTACCCGGTATCCTTTCAAAGGATATTGATGTAAATAAATCTTGTTATCTCCATTTGCCTTGAAACATAAAAGTTATGATCTTTATTTCGTGGCCTTAAGATATGTAGATAAAGGATTGATGTGGTGGGCTCGTTGGTTGTGAACACGTATGAGACGCGTGTGGGGCAAATGGTATTTCATTTTAGGGTTTGTAATGAGATGATTAAGATTTGGTTATGTTTGTTCTTGGGTGTTAAAGATCTGGAAATCGAATGGGAGATTAAGTGGTAGGCGCACATTATTGTGTGTGTATGTGTGATTAGGTTATCTCTCCTTTTAATACCGGTTGTGATAAGTTTTGGCATTTGGATCGGATTTTTTTTGGACTATTGGACGTGGGCTTCTCATAGTTGGATTTGGGCCGAGTTCCTTGTCTGCCTTCCTTTGATTGGGCTATCATGGGCTTTACGGGAATTCGTTTTATGCACTGAACTAGTTATACGGCTTATAAAATTTATAAGTTACATTTGAGACTTAAGTCAAGTTTTATTATAAATTTGATTTATAGGATCAAATTTGGATTAGTGTATAAAAAGTTTGTATATTGGTTGGTGACAAATTTTTCACGAGGATACAATTTTTGACAAGATCGGGAAAAACCATTATCAAAGTTCATTTTAAACCGTTAATGAAGGCTAGTTTTGGGGATATAACCGCAAGATGTGATTACGGCGTGAATTCTTTATCATTTATTTGAGGTTGAAGTAGGATATCACGGGTGCGTGTACTTAGTATCTTGAAGATATCGGGGTTGGTTGGATGCATGATTCTTCGAGATCCTTGTTCGAGCTTTAAGCGGTACGAATGACAAAGACTTGAGTTATCTAGTTGAACCTGATCTAAGGAGTTACGTTGTTGTGCTCACAGCTTATAACTATCACTTTTAAGGAGTTACGTTGTTGTGCTCAAGTGTCACACTAAGGTGTGGATAATTTGAGAAACTTTAAGTTTACCTTTTTTCAATCAGGATTCGAAAAAGGGTTCTTCGTTTGACAATAGTGCAAGTTTAAGTCACAAGTTCGGGTTATTCTACTTCAGTCTCAAGTTCGTCATATTGGGTTTTCTCCATCAGTAGTCACTACAAAAAGCCGTCGAATGATAATGGGGTCGGTAAAGAGTTAGGTGAGAAGAGTATACACGAGAGAAGTTTTATCGTGGTGATTCTCACAAGATATTTATGGTACTTCACACTTGTTCGATTAATTGAACATACATGGTTTCGATGTCTCCAATTTCATCATCAACATCGTGGTGTATGATTCGATTCGTTGAAAACATCGGGGAAGAGAGTAGAGGTGTTCCTGCTTCCTTTGTTGTTTTGTATTTTTTGCGAAAACCTCTCCTTTCATGAATTTCTTCAATCGGGGAAGAAATGAGACGATATGTGGTTTAAACGCCTCACTTTGGTGTTATCGTCTCACTTTCACGAGTTATCGTGCGTGAAGTTACCTAATTATGATGTTGTGATGCCTCACACACGGTCATTTTATCGAGTAATTGCAGATTTCTGTGTAACTATTATTCGATAGACCGCAACATTGTGGGGAAGTCGTTTCATTTCGTCTTCGTGGTTTGTTTGGTGTGAAGCATCTACATACGTGAGAAGATCTTGTTGATTTCACGCATGTTACCCCGAACGGATTTTCATTGTCGGTTACCTTGTGTGGTTTCTTGCTCATCTACAAATTCCGCTGCGTCGAAAACGTCAATAGTTAGAGGAAATGTTCACTACATCAAAGTTTCGAATCTGCTAAAGACAATTGTCGGTTTGGGGAAGTCGATTCGAAACTTCGCCAAAAGGAGTGTACGGAGAAGTCTAAAGAAATGCGGCATGAATCGGGGAAGTTAATCCAATTCTTGCATATTACATCATTCGCCTACAAGTGAAGAAGACAGTTCTCAAGTCGAGGTACAAGAAAAAGACAAAGAGCGTAAACTGTCATCATCCTCAGCATTTGAAGAGCTTATGAAGACTTTACTTTATTTGTTTTATTAATTGTAGGAAATGTTGTAAGTAATCCCTTATGTCGTCCCATTGGGGGAAGATTGTTGGAATCGCTCCTAACTCGTAAATGGAACGACATTGACGGGATTACATTTCTATCTTTGTTACCTCAAACACAAGGGCTTGTTATGTCATTTAGGCATAGATGTATGTGTTTGGGTATATAAACCCTCCATACTTCCATGGAGGGTGAGATCTCTTTGTGTAATTCACCTTTCCTTTCATCAATAAACACATAGTATTTCCTTCTCTCTTGTTTCTCTCTAACTTGAAGATGGGTTTCTTCCATCTTCCAAGACCTCCCGATTCACCAAATCTACCATAGAAACGATCCTAACATTGGTATCAAGAGCAAGGTCGGTTTGCATCATTGGTTGATTTTTGGTGATTTTATCTTGTCAAAATCTTGTATAAAAATCGGTTTTAACAAAGTTGTTAGCTTTTAACATTTTTTGTTGTTTAACATATTTTTATACAAGTTAAATGTATTTTCTAGGTCAAAATAGTATGGGTTAAGCGAAATGAATATGGTCTTAAACTGCTTAAAAACATCGGTTATTCATTTTTGTTTCACACGTATTCTTTTGTTGTCCAAATATTCGTGAAAGTTTGTTGGTCAACCGGGTCATGTATCTTGGTAAAAAAGGTAAAAGTGCATCCTTTATGCCAACTTTACGGGTTACTATGAATCGATGATTCTTGGTGAAATACATCGCGGAAAAATTCAACACGGGTCAAAACCCTAAACTTACGCATAAGGATCCATCTACAGAGGTGTTACGCGTAGCTGTGAAGTTACGCGTAAGAAAATGTTACGCGTATGCTTTTACGCCTAAGCAAGGTTAAGCGTAAGGCTACGCATAAGCTATGTTACGCGTATGCCTACGCATAAGCAAAAACCTTACGCGTAATATCAGAAAAGAAAAATAAGGTTACGCGTAAAAAAAGACCTTGACCACAACCAAATATACCAACTCACTCGACCTCAGTTTGATTCAAACATCATCAGTCCACAATCTAGTTACAAATACAAAAAAAGTCTGAAATGAATATGTGAAATAGAAATCCAAATCCTATCCGACAACAAACATCACAATCATAACCCCATCTCCAACTCATCTCGTCACAAAACAACTCAAGTTCTCGATTCACGTGGGACTCAATGAAATTATTCAAGGTCTCACACGAATGTTACATCTTCACAGATCTGTGAAAAGTTGTGACCTTTCTTTTTTTTCTTCGAATATGAAAGAATGATTCATAACAATCTTGTTATAATCACTTCTTTTGATTCGTTTGATGAAAAAATTAAACGCAAAACTGTAAACAACAATCACCCTACCCGGTATCCTTTCAAAAGGATATTGATGTCGTAAATCTTGTTATCTCCATTTGCCTTGAAACATAAAAAGTTATGATCTTTATTTCGTGGCCTTAAGATATGTAGATAAAGGATTGATGTGGTGGGCTACGTTGGTTGTGAACACGTATGAGACGCGTGTGGGGCAAATGGTATTTCATTTTAGGGTTTGTAATGAGATGATTAAGATTTGGTTATGTTTGTTCTTGGGTGTTAAAGATCTGGAAATCGAATGGGAGATTAAGTGGTAGGCGCACATTATTGTGTGTGTATGTGTGATTAGGTTATCTCTCCTTTTAATACCGGTTGTGATAAGTTTTGGCATTTGGATCGGATTTTTTGGACTATTGGACGTGGGCTTCTCATAGTTGGATTTGGGCGAGTTCCTTATGCGCCTTCCTTTGATTGGGCTATCATGGGCTTTACGGAATTCGTTTATGCATCGAACTAGTTATACGGCTTATAAAATTTATAAGTTACATTTGAGACTTAAGTCAAGTTTTATTATAAATTTGATTTATAGGATCAAATTTGGATTAGTGTATAAAAGTTTGTATATTGGTTGGTGACAAATTTTCACGAGGATACAATTTTGACAAGATCGGGAAAACCATTATCAAAGTTCATTTAAACCGTTAATGAAGGCTAGTTTTGGGGATATAACCGCAAGATGTGATTACGGCGTGAATTCTTTATCATTTATTTGAGGTTGAAGTAGGATATCACAGGTGCGTGTACTTAGTATCTTGAAGATATCGGGGTTGGTTGGATGCATGATTCTTGAGATCCTTGTTCGAGCTTTAAGCTGCACGAATGACAAAGACTTGAGTTATCTAGTTGAACTGATCTAAGGAGTTACGTTGTTGTGCTCACGACTTATAACTATCACTTTTAAGGAGTTACGTTGTTGTGCTCAAGTGTCACACTAAGGTGTGGATAATTTGAGAAACTTTAAGTTTACCTTTTTCAATCGAGATTCGAAAAAGGGTTCTTCGTTTGACAATAGTGCAAGTTTAAGTCACAAGTTCGGGTTATTCTACTTGATCTCAAGTTTGTCATATTGGGTTTCTCCATCGATGAGTCACTACAAAAGCCGTCGAATGATAATGGGGTCGGTAAAGAGTTAATGAGAAGAGTATACACGGAAGAGAAGTTTTATCGCAATGATTCTCACAAGATATTTATGGTACTTCACACTTGTTCGATTAATTGAACATACATGGTTTTGATGTCTCCAATTTCATCATCAACATACGTGGTGTATGATTCGATTCGTTGAAAACATCGGGGGAAGAGAGTAGAGGTGTTCCTGCGCCTTTGTTGTTTTTGTATTTTTTGCGAAAACCTCTCCTTTCATGAATTTCTTCAATCGGGGAAGAAATGAGGCGATATGTGGTTTAAACGTCTCACTTTGGTGTTATCATCTCACTTTCACGAGTTATCGTGCGTGAAGTTACCTAATTATGATGTTGTGATGCCTCACACGGTCATTTTATCGAGTAATTGCGATTTACGAGTAACTATTATTCGATAGACCGCAACATTCTGTGGGGAAGTCGTTTCATTTCGTCTTTCGTGGTTTGTTTGGTGTGAAGCATCTACATACGTGAGAAGATCTTGTTGATTTCTTGCATGTTACCCCGAACGGATTTTCATTGTCAGTTACCTTGTGTGGTTTATCGCTCATCTACAAATTCACTGCGATCAAAACGTCAATAGTTAGAGAAATGTTCACTACATCAAAGTTTCGAATCGCTAAAGACAATTGTCGGTTTGGGAAGCGATTGAAACTTCGCCAAAAGGAGTGTACTGGAGAAGTGCTAAAGACATGCGGCATGAATTGGGGAAGTTAATCCAATTCTTGCATATTACATCATTCGCCTACAAGTGAAAAAGCGGTTCTCAAGTCGAGGTACAAGAAAAGACAAAGAGCGAATTGTCATCATCCTCAGCATTTGAAGAGCTTATGAAGACTTTTCTTTATTTGTTTTATTAATTGTAGGAAATGTTGTAAGTAATCCCTTATGTCGTCCCATTGGGGGAAGATTGTTGGAATCGCTCCTAACTCGTAAATGGAACGACATTGACGGGATTACATTTCTATCTTTGTTACCTCAAACACAAGGGCTTGTTATGTCATTTAGGCATAGATGTATGTGTTTGGGTATATAAACCCCTCCATACTTCCATGGAGGGGTGAGATCTCTTTGTGTAATCACCTTTCCTTTCATCAATAAACACATAGTATTTCCCTTCTCTCTTGTTTCTCTCTCTATCTTGAAGATGGGTTTCTTCCATCTTCCAAGACCTCCCGATTCACCAAATCTACCATAGAAACGATCCTAACATTCGTTTACCCGATGTTTTAAATTTATTTGGTATATAAATTGTTATATTTATATAATTACGACGGTTTTCGTAAATACTACACAATAATTATTATTTCACTCAATTTTTGTAAGAAATGTATTTTTATAATTTTATGACTTCAATATATTATATTTTGATCCGTTAAAATTTATTTTTAACTAACGCTACCTTAAATGCTTAAATAAATACACAAGTTACTAATAATTCTTAACTAACTACACATTTACTCTACATTAATACACTTAATTGTTATCAAATGCATCTAGTCTTTTTTTTTATGCATGTGTCGACCTCAAGGTGACTCACTCATTTAATTACAAAATATCTTATACATATATTCATATTATACTTCCACTTTACATACAAACTAATATCTTCTAAGTGTAAAAGATCAAAAACTCTCTCTTTCTCTTTTCTCCATATGACCGGCCACCATAGAAGCTCCAAGAGGAAACCATAAAAATTTTGCTAGACAAGTTTAAAACAATCTAGACACACTCTTGATTAAGGTTGTGAAATAAAAACCTTGGGTGTTTAGGATTAATCCTTTGTTCATAAAACCTCATCAAGTAACTAGTAAGCATTTCATATTCATCATCATCTTTCATATTCATGTTGTGTTCATTTTATCATGCTTGAGGAAAACATGCAAGTTATATGATTATCTATACCACTTTATTTGTTTTAAGTGCTATTAATGAATATATATCATCCTATAATTATCCCTTGAAACATATCATTTTTGATGATGTCTAGGAACCCATGACACCCTAAGAAGGTGTATGGTAGGTTTTGGAATAGCTTTGGCGTTGGTTTGAAGTGGTTAGAATAAGTTTTGTGAGAAAATCCATTTCGACAACTATATATAAGGGTCGATCATTTCGTGAATTCGGAAATTTTGACAGATGGTAAAATTTTTGGGCTAGATATTCAGAAAATATACTTTAAAAAGCAACGTGTCCGCTTGAATGGGTTAAAGCGGAGTTATAACGAAGAAGTTATGCTATTTTCAAGTTTAACGACGGAAACTATAATTTTCAGAAAATTCAGCATGTTGTCTCGACTTTTTACGAGTCAAAAATGAGTCTCAAGCGTTATCTAAATGTGTCGACTTATCAAAAATATATTAGTATACTTTAATATGAAGCTAAGGACATATGAAACGTGAAAACGGACTTGTAACGATTAAATTATCGCGTTTAAATAAAGTTGCCGCAACTTTATTATATAAGCAAAACTAATATATTTCTATTAGACAAACATTACGGCCGCGAATGACCATGTTGATGGTCGTTTTTAACATTGATTGAATACTTTTTATAAAAAGATGTCTTCTAGTAAAAGTAAGTTCGCCTAGCCTATTTTTCAAAATGTCCAACCGTTTGTCAAACGGAGTTGTAACGAGTAAGATACGGTCACTTAAACTTTGCCGAAAACTACCCTTAAACAATATTTTGGATACAAGTACCCTACTTTGCCCATGATTTTCTCCATGATCGAGACCTCTATGATAAAAACTTAAAAGCTAAAACTTTGAGATAATAATACAAGCTTCCCAAAACCGTTGAGTTTGTTTCCTAACACTCGATGTGCACCATTTTACGACTAGCATTTCAAGGCCGTTTAGTTACTTTCATGAAATTGTCAAATGACATTGTTTTACGACGAAAAGCTATAATTTTATAATAAATCACTAAATGATTATCGTAGGATATCATTTCGATGTAAATACTGGTAAAGTATTTTTTAACTTGACAAGAGGCCATAAACATATATTTCGACGATAAACATTATTTTCAAATGTACAAGTGGTATGGATATCATATGAGTTTCCATGCACGACATTGTTTCATGACTTATATTAGATCATATCATTCATATTAGGTCGCGGTTAGAGATCGCACTTCATTTCAGTGTATCTACTTTTGTCATCATAATCATTGCATCAGATGAGTTTCATAGCCCCTACTTTTATACGTTTTGAATTACTTTTGGGGGAGATACATGCTCAAACTATTTTCATTTACTTTCATAAGTACTCTAAACTTTTAAGGATTACCGTGAGTTCATACCCCTTTTACTCGTTTAAATTCTTACAAACTCTTTGGGGAGATACATGCTTAAATACTTGTTTTTACTCTTGAATACTCACACCATTTATATAATTGTGTTACACTATACTTTTATACTCTTTGGACATTATGTGTGGTTTATTGCGATATGTGCCTTAATGTGCTAAACTTGTTTTCAATTATGCCTCAACATACATACATTAGCAATGGTTAACTCCTGCGGGAGCCGTGGAGAGGTATTGATGGTACTATCGGGACGCCCCCACCCTTGTGTCCTGATTACTTGACACAGGGTGAATATAATCCGTTATTCAATGAGACACAACAAACAACGTAGACTTGTCAAGAGGTTCGGTTATCGTGATTCTTTGCATTAAATCTTGGTATATATCGATGCACATATGTCCTACTTACAAACAAGATTGACAATTCCATATTTTGGCAATGGGTTGTAAACACACAAAGTTGCAAGTTTTGTATGGGCGGAACTTGGAACCGAGTGGATTTACAATGCCTTTCTTTGCATAAGCGATTTTGAAAGGCTTTACATTTCAACACAAACTCTATGAACTCACTCAACCTTTGTGTTGACACTTTTTAGCATGTTTTATCTCAGGTATCTAAGGCATTCACTTCATGGCATGCATTTGGACATATCATAGAGTCGTGGTGACGACGCGTCACACATGGGATTTATGCACTTTAAAAACATCGTTTGGCTTGTATCAAATTTATTTCCGTACATATTGTTTTAATTTGGGACCTACACTTTGTAAACTCTGATTATTTTACTAAATCAAACGATGTGTTTTCCAAACGACACTCTAGGTCGTTCAATATAACTGTGATTGTGGTGCTATGACAGTCATCCCCAGAATTCCATTCACGCAAAGCAGTAATTTGGGGTGTGACACTCTAGGCCTACTAATCATTCTAAGTTTGTGCTTGGTACACCGCCTTCTTTAGATTCTAAGGCAAGCATTGTTTTCCTGTAGCTCCGTTTCACCTCTAAGAATGTAGCACCATCTAGTGCATTCACTAAGACTAAAGCAAATAGTAGTTATAGATGGCGAAATGGATATATAACACACTCGGTTTAAATGGATGCCTAAAGTTATTGATGTGTGTATGTCTACTATCATCGCTCAGGAACCCTCTAACATTTCGGGTTCCACATCTACTTCTATTCCATCCGTGTAAATGCATGTGTTATGTAGGTGATACAAATCATTCTGGATTATTGATAGCGGATGTTCCCCACATGACAGTAACCTTAAATTGTTATCAAACTTTATTGCAAAGTTCAATGGCACCGCCTGATTCGGGAATGATCACTCGCGACTATCATGGGCTACGGAGACTATATCAATGGGAACATCGAAATTAGCGAGGTTTACTATGTGGAAGGCCTCGGTCGCGATCTGCTTTCGATGGGTCGGTTTGTGATGGAGATTTGGAGGTTGCTTTAGGGAGAAAACTTGTTTCATTCGTGATCTACAAGGAAATGACCTTATGTCCGCTCGCGTAACTCAAGTCTTTACACTATCTCTATGCAAGACATGGTTGCTTCATCTCCCATATGCTTGCTTTCAAAGGCAACATCAACAAAATCCTGGTTATGGCACCGTCGTCTCTCACATCTAAAAATTCAAACCATCACCAACCTTGCTCGACACAAACTAGTTGAAGGACTCCCACGATTCCGGTATTCAAAAGATCACCTTTGCTCGACTTGTGAACAAGGAAAAGCACTCGTGCTCATTTTCCTTCAAAGGTGGAACACGACTCTCAAGATGTGCTTCATCTTCTTAACATGGTTGTGTAGCCGATCGCGCGTGCAAGCGATCAATGGCAAACGCCACATCTTAGTAATTGTTGATGACTACTCACGATGGACTTGGGTCTACTTTCTTGAAGCAAAGACCAAGCTCCACAGATGATCATCACCTTTCTCACGAAAAATCTGAGTTCGACTCAAACACCGTCGACAAATAAGACGAGACAAAGGCCCGAATTTGTTAACCAAACCTTCGTGACTTTTATGAGAAAGTGGGAATTGACATCGAGACATCTATTGCACGTACACCGTAACAAAATGAAGTTGTTGAAAGACGAAACCGAACGTTAGTGGAAGCTACAAGAACAATGTTAATCAATGCTAAACTTCGGATTACTTATAGGTCAAGTCAGTATCTCGCATGCTATACTCAAAACCGTTCTATGATTACTAACGCCACAACAAAACACCGTTTGAGCTTCTCCACAACCATAAACCGAATCTCAAACACTTTCATGTATTTGGATCCCTTTGCTATCCGAATAATGATCGTGATGATTTTGGAAAGCTCAAAGCCAAAGTCGACATTGGAGTATTTATTGGATATTGTGAGAATTCTAAAGGTTACCGGATCCGGAATCGTCGTACAAAATAGGTTATGGAAGCGATTCATGCTCATTTTGATGAACTTACGGAAATGGCTTTCGAGTATATGACTTAGAACCCGGTCACAACCGCTTAAACTTCCTCAACCCCATCATCGGTGAACAAAGCCCCACTCACTCGTCAACAAATGGAAGGTTATTTTCTCCATTGGTGGCGATATTGATGAACGTGCTCAAAGTGTATCCGATGTTTCCATTGCTCAACCCGATAATACTCTTATACCGATACACTGCTACAATAACTCTTGTTGAAGAAGCACCACCAGTTGACTCCACCATAACAGTTGAACAAACCGCTTCCAACAATGATGAACCGGATGATGATGTTCTTAATGAAGTATCCCACCTGCGATTTTGATCCAAATGCTTTCTTTAACCCGTTTGCTAATGACACCGCTTGCACTGATGTCGCGAAATCATCAACAAACCATTTGAATCCTCGGAATCGCATAATGTATACCAACATCAACCTCTACACATCGATGGACAAAATACCATCCTCCGCAAACATTATTGGCAACCCTAATCAACCCGTCGTTACGAGACAACATCTTCACAGATGGTGAACATTGCATCTATGCACTCATTGTACGCCAATCGAGCCTAAAACATTAAAGATGCAATGACAAAAGACAAGCTGGATTGAATCTATGCAAGAAGAACTCAACCAATTCAAACGTCTTGAAGTATGGAATCGGTTGAAAGACCAACAAGGGTCTCGTCATTGGTCTCAAATGGATTTGGAAAAACAAATTGGATCTTTGAAGGAACGTAATCGAAACAAGTCACTTAGTTGCTAAGGGTTATCGTCGGGAAGAGGGAATAGACTTTGAAGAATCTTTTGCTCGGTTGCTCGTCTTGAGGTCGTTCGGATATTTCTCGCGTTCGTGGCTCATATGAATATGACGGTCTTCGGATGGATGTCAAAGCTGCGTTTCTCAATGGACAATGAAAAGCGGTTTATGTCGACCAACCGGAAGGATTCGTTGATCCGAGTTCCCGAACCATGTCTAATAACCGAACAAAGCTCTTTATGGTCTCAAACAAGCTCCTCGGGAATGGTGCGATAAGCTATCATCTTTCCTCATTGCTAATAATTTCACCAAAGGTTGGTCGACCTACTTTTTATACAATATCACGGGCACATATCTTAATTGTTCAAATTCGTGGATGACATCATTTTGGGTCTACACATAAAAAGTACTCAATCGCTTTTGCAAAACTAATGAAGAAAAATTTTGAAATGTCCATGATGGGTGAACTTACGTTCTTTCTAGGACTGCAAGTTCATCAATCACCCCGTGGTATTTTCTTGAGTCAGTCCAAATATGCCCTTGAATTGTTAAACAAATTTGGAATGAAAACCTGTTTACGCATAAGCTACTATTCCTACGCATAAGCCTTGATCAAACCTTCGTTATGAATTGTTACGCGTTCAAACTTGTAAATAAATGAATCATAACGTCACGAAACCAATAATGTCACTAATAAACTTAATCGTTTAATATGTTGTGTTAAATAAGTGATAACATAAACTTTAAAACTTAAAGTTAACTAACTCACGAAACTTATCACGACGACATTGGACTATTGAACAAACAAGTGACTTTGGACTCATAACAATCATTGACTTTGTACATTCAATAATTAGACAATAAAACCTTACGTTGACTAACTTTATGTCTTTCGATATGTTGGTTCTTTTGGCTAATTTTATTTCGATTCACGACATGGTCGCTCAAATGAATGTGGATGCACCGAAGTTCTCACAATTTCGACATCTTCCCTAATGGCTATCCAGAAATATTGGAAAGAACAACCTTAGGGTTGACTTTGAAACCCTCAAATGCTCAGAATCTTCTTATCTCATTGTTGTGGATATTCTTAAGAATCATCCCTACTAGAACATGCTCTCACACTCTACTACAGATCGGAGATCCACATTCAACAATTCGGAATTCAATGCAAAGGAACAAGGGTCAAAGTGCGATGCGTGACTATCAATCAAAAACAAGTCACCATCACTCATGCGAGACTTACGTACGCTCTTCTCATTCGTAAATCGTGCCAACCGACTTCTATGCCACACCCACCGAGAGCAGTTCTACAATTCTTGATTGATATTGGCTATGATGAAGCTTCAGGAACTATCTCTAAGCATTCTCATGTGGAGCTTAAGAACATTCCTCAACCGTGGAGAACCTCTACATCATCATCACCAAATCGGTCTCTGTCAGTGACGGTGGATATGAGCATCCCAAGCTCATGGAACCGCAAATCTTCCGTCATTAATCAACAAGAAGGACATTGAAATTGAAGCTCGATATGGGATGACATGATGACATTTCTCAAAAGCTTGGCTCAAAGATTCCTATGTCGGATACACAAAGCTGTTGATCCAGAGAGCACTTGGACTTCATCACGATATCCCCAAGAGGCTCAATGACCCCGACAATCACGACATGTTGGTGAGCCTATCATGCATCGAGAATCAAGAAATCGTCAACAAAGAAACAGTGGTGTTGTGTTACACGATCACCTACTAACCGGCGAAATCAAGAAGCTTGAAACGCATAAAAGGTATCGGGTAGCGAAGAGAAGGCAAAGTTGGTCATCTCGATGAAAAGCCTTCGGAACACCTACTCGGAGAACCGAAGAGGAAGTCTTTGGAAGTGCGAGAAGCCATGAGAGTCAAAGGAATGTCCCAAAGAGGAAACCCGCTCCAAAGAAGAAAGTTCCTCTCGAAGCTGTTCCTATTCCTACACCGAACCACCAAGAAAGCTCTTGGACGAAAGCTCGAAGATACACAATCGGATGAGGAGGTCCACTACTCGAATCTGCAACCGAACCTCCTCCTCAAGTAGCAAAACCTCCTAGTCCTCCAAAGTGACCTAGGAAAAGGGAAGACTCATGTACTTGTGCCATATGAAGAAAGCTCGAAAGTGATGAAGAGCAGCTGGATAAATCCTACGGAAGAAGTTTAAAATCGTTAGACACCTTCAAAAGGCTAAAGAATTTGAACAAGATCAAATCGTGGCCCGAGGGTCGAGTGGTGGTGTCCACTCTTCACCGGATCGATGCGGTTAATAGACCCGATAAGTGGGCGGTGCCACAACTCTTGTGCAACAAAAAAGCTTGTGGAGGAATCTATTGATTATAACATTGAGGAACGAAAAGGATAAGTCCGAGAAAGAAAAGATCGATGAAGAAGCCCGAGCTCGGATGGAAGTAAAGGTAACTGGACAAGATAGCGAAGGGAATTATGATGATTATCTTCTCAACGGTCCAATTCGTTCCAAGGAGGATACTTCTACACCTCCAAAGGACTCGAGGCTCCTCATGTCTCATCATCATCGATTCATCCTCTCACTCTTCACCACCACCGTCAAAAGATCAACCAAATCATCATCCAAATCGGTGAAGAAGCCAACTCGATCTTGGATTCTCAAACTCATAAAAGAATTGTGAATCTTTGTCAAACAAGTCGAAAGAAAGACATGCTCTTCGGAAAATGAATTTATATCTTGATCAAATCATTACCTTCATGACGAGAATGACGAGATGAAAGTTGAAAGGCGTATGTCCGAAGCTCATGAAAGATGATCTTCAAGGAAAATGGACGAAATGATCAAAGGATACACTCACCGGTTCCTTCTTGACGTCATTCCTAAGTCGACAAATGAGATGTATACTAGACAACTTTATCCAAATCTCTTGCATCGGCCAAGCAAACCATGAAATCAACTCAATGAATGTGAACATCAATCCAGTTGAACCCACGGTCTTTTCAGATGATGAATTGGTGAACCGCTAGTTGCTCAAATGTCTAAAAGCTTTGCAACGTTTGCCTCCCACGAAGCTAAATTGTTTGAAGCATTGATGGAATACCAATTCAGTCAAGATACGAGAGAAGAAGCGTAAGGCCAAATGTTCAGAGACGATAAAGACAAAGATCATGATAAGGATAACGAGCCCAACGCTCAAGAAGTCCGGTGAATCATCTTCAATGCAACCTCCACCCAAACGGACTCCAACACAACAAAGGTCACCTCCTCGTTCTTCTCTCGATAAACCTCGAGATTCTTACGAATTACCACCCGAGACTCGAAAACCGGTGATCGGTTTGAGTATCTGGTGGTGATGATGAAGAAGTCCGTGAGCCCTACAACAACCCACCTCTCCCAAACAAGTTCGAAACCACAATCCTCATCTAGGTCTAAACAAAGAAGAAGGCGCCCATGGTTGACCTCGTATCATGGCTAGATGACGATAAAATGTAGGAATTTGAATGGTTCTCTACACTTGTTAACTCAACTCCCTACCCCGTCAAGGTCAAGATCGGTGACGGTAATACATTGGAGCATGCTAAGATTCGCAAGAAAAGTTCCATGTGAAGAAGATGGCGAAATCCGAGTTGAGGCGAATCAAGAATGAAGCATTTCAACTTCTAAAAGACACCTCGTAAAGTGCCATCGAGGTCGAATATCACCTTGAGAACATTGCTCGAGCTATGTCTAACAACATGGATTGGCTCAACCGAAGCAAACATCGACTTCACCAAACGGGACAACCCTCCATATTACACTAACCGGTCTAGACCTCTACCAACAATTGGCCAACCAGATGAACCTAGGATTCCATTCAGATATTTCTTCAACAAAGACTTGGAATTTCTTCTACGGTGGCGATGGATCAAGGAAATACGCTACATCTTTGACACTTCCATTCCCAGTGACCATATACTCAAACCGCATAGCTATCGAGGAAAGAGCTAATCACTTGTTCTCGACAAAGTGGAAGCATACGATCGAGATGCAATGTCTGGATTCATCGATGGCGGCGTCAAGAATCTACTACTGATGCCAGTTCGAAGTCTCAACATGCGGTGTTCGGTACTAAGGATATCGTTGCCATCAAACACGTTGATCTTTCGACCAAATGGGACTACACTTTCTCAAGAAGATTGTGGTCAAAAGGCAAGATGAACTGGATTATGCATTCTCTGAAGGCGACTTTGAGAATTTGTCTATCAACGACATTGAAGACATGTACCTTGCCAAAGTCATGTGGTCGCATGAGGCAATTTTCAACTCAAGTACAACGTGAATTCATCAAGTCACTACTTATCTTCATCGACGCATAGTCATCAAAGAACGTGAAGATCTCCAACTTGCGGTTGAATCATATCGGACCGTGTCAACTTCACTCCACCTCGACTGATCTTCCCGACATCAACGGCTCTCACAATATACACTCATCAAGAAACCATTCGGCGTCGTTTCGACGATGTGTCTAAATCTCATCATTTTGTACCATTTAAAGCGCAAAACATCCGAAACACTCGAAATGCATCAAAATGATAAAAATATCACAAATAAGTGTTTTATGTGTTTTAAATGCAAAAATATCAAAATCAGATGAAAAACGTATCAAGTTTGCATAATTGGCAGTTTTAGTCCCCCAAGTTTCAAAAGTTGTCAAAAACAGTCCCTGGTAATTCAAAATAAAGAAAAATGTTATTTAAAGTCCCTAGGGATTCATGAGTTGTCAAATTTGATCTTTGAAATTTAAAATTGCAAAATGACAACTTTAGTCCCTCAACTTTGAAAAATGTCATAAATAGTCCTTGGATATTTAAAAATGGAAAATAATCAAAATTAGTCCTTGTACTAGTCATATTTGGCAGGAATGGTCCTTGTAATAACTTTGGAATAATGGCAGTTTCAGTCCTTGAAGTTTGCAGAATTTACAACAATGGTCCTTATGTATTAAACAAACCAAATGGACCCCTTGTAATATTAAAACCCCAGCCAAAATCAAAAAGAACCCCTGTCAAACCTGTGACCCCCCCATTGTGAACCCCTTTCATATTAATACCTCGGTCAAACAAAGTCAAACGCATGAAACCAGTTCACTGTTCATCGTCCTCACCTCAACTGTAAAACCAAAACCAGAGGTGGTTTCCACCTTTCCACCTCACCCTAACAGTTGTATACCCACTTCCCTCCACCTCCACATCCAACAAAACTCTTTAATTGCTTCAAACCACTTCTTCTGCTCATGACTATTTTGGCGCCAAAATGCCAAATGGACGAATATGATGATTTTGACCAATCCAATGGTTGGAATGAGGTGGGATACGTTCGAGAGATGTCGACAAGAGTTGAAAAGATCTTTACAAAGGAGGAAGAAGCAATGTAAAAAGTTATCAAGTGTAATTTTAATTTGTTTATGTCGTTTTAATTAGTTTTCAAATACCAGTGTAAATTTAAGCTTCCAAGTACTCTGTTTAAGTTATATCAAGTGAATGTGAACCTTTTTCAGTTTCAATTTCAGTGTTAAGCTTCATTTTCAGGTTATGCAATTTTCCATGTTCAAAAATCTCATGTTAAGATCAAATGTTGTTTGTAGCTGTTGTTAAGGACTGAATAAGCAAATATAAGCTCCTAGAAAGCTTATTTAAGCTTTTAGAAACCTTTAAAATCAGTTTAGAGCTTTAATTCAAAAATTACCAAAAATACAAAAAAAATTAGCTAAAAATAAAAAATCAATGGAGAAATGATAAAGAAGCTGAAGCAGGATTGACTTTGGATTGCTTTTTGGTTTAGAGCTTCTTGGGAAGCTATAGGGCGTGATCTCAGGCCTTGGTTCTCTATTTTATGCTTGAACTCATCTTGTAAGTCATTTCTTAAAAATTTGCAATTTTAAGTATAAGTGTTATAATCTAGTTAATTTTAGCTTAAATCTGTTTAAATATAATTAATATCAGTTAATCAATAGGTTACTTGATCTAAAAATCTGTTTTAGTTCTCAAAACTTCAAAACAGCCTCTTAAAGGACAGTTTGGATTTGCTTAGTTATCTGAGATAGAGGCTTGTTGTGTTGTTATTTGTTGTTGTTCTAAGTCACATTAGGACTTAATAGCTCAGTTCTACCAATAAAACCAGTCCTCATTAGTTTAAAAGTCAAAATCATCTTTAAAATCATCTTAATAGTTAACTGTTAGAAATTATATTGTGAAATTCATCATATTAGCTTATAACTTGTTACTTTAGCTTAATCTTATCTTATTATAGCTTAATCTATCATAATCAGTGAGTAAATTTGATTCTAAGTTCATCAAGGTCAACCTATTTGGTTTTCTTAAAAAGTCAAACTTTTCAATATAGTCGTTTTTTGAATAAAATGGATAATTTTATATAGGATTCAATATTAAGTTTCATACTTTGTGCTTTTGGGATATTAAAATTTAGCTGCTTAACTTAATTAGAAAAATATTAGTTTATATCTACTTAACTTATAAACTGCTTATTTCTTTGTCTCTTTTAAGCACTTTTTCAAAAACATGCCCTGTGCATCAGTTTTACAAGCTTTTTCTCAAGCTTATTCAGAGCTCATTAGTGAGTACTAGCTTGTGTACCTTAGCTTTTTGAGAAGCTCACCTAGCTATCTCAAAGTTCCAAGTTTAGTCTTTCCATTTGTAGCTTATTTGATAAGCCTACTTATGGCTTTTTGTTTGTCCCATTCCATTCAAGACAATGACCGGTCATGGTTTTCGGTTTCTTCATAAGCTTCTCCCAAGCTTATTAGAGTAATCAAACTTTGTAATTTAGCTTTTTAGAGTTTAATTGGTTAACTTGTTAGTTCCAGTGGTTACTTTATTTCCTAACTTATTTGGTGCTTAAATTTAAGCTTGAAAGTGCCTAGATACTCAAACAGTACACTGTGTAACAGTTTAGCTAAGTGCTTATTTGTAGTTTGTTTAGTGCTTATTTCTAATTCATTTTGCTTTTTCAGTTGTTAAATTAGCTTATTACAAGTTTCTTAACTTATTTTCATATTCACTCTTGCTTATTTCTAGCTTATTAGCCATCTTGGCTAAATATTGAGCTTATTCCCTTTTTGCTAATTGTTAAGCAATCTTAAACTTATTCTGTGCTTATTAGTAGTTTTTATAAAAAGTTGTAGTTATAAAATTTGCTTATCTAATTGTGCTTAATAAGTTTGTAAAAGAAAAAGTTCAAAAGAAAATAAAAATAAAAAGCCGGTCTTTGGGATTGAACCACGCCACCCAACTCACCACACACACACTACCATCTCGCCTTGGGTCTTTGTTGGTTATACCTTGCACTTTTAATTCTTAACCTTTGTTTTCCAGTTTAGCTTATACGAGTTCATTAGCTTATTTCTAGCTTATAAAAACAAGCTTTTTCAACTTTTGTATTTTTCTTAGCTTGGTATTGTTATAAAGTATTTTACAAAAAAGTTTCAGAATTTTCTGAATAGTTTTAGTATTTTTAATCATTTAATTAGTTTAAATTAGTAATTAATTCATAATAAAAAATATAAAAGTCAAAAAATATAAATCTTTTTTCTAAAATTTTCTTTTGTCATATAGTAAGTAAGAAAATTGTTTTCACACTCGTAGGACTTTTATTTCACAAATTTTACGTTTTACTTATGCACTCGTAATTTTTATACATAACATGCGTTTTCATTCTAGGTCACGTTTTTAGATAATTTAGGTTTACGTTTTAATTAAAATAGTTTATTTAAGTTATTTTGTTTTATAAATCAAAGAAAAACATCATTTAAAAATAGTGATAAGCGTTTATTTAATATAATTTAGCTTTTTAATTTTCTTTAATTTGCATTTAAGCCCCTGTAATTTACAAAACTTTTCTTTAGGTATAAATAATCCAAAATCCTAAGCGATCACTATCCTTAGTGATTATTCGACATCTGAATTTGTTCAAACACCATTAAGTCTCAGTGGGACTTAACGACTGTGGAAACACTATACTCTCCGGATCTTAATTGCACTTGTTTCGAAATTGTTTGAATTTTATTACGGTTGACCATTCACAAGTGGTTAGCTTGTGTGATAAACTTATTTGTTTGGGAGCGAACCAAATTTTAGGCGCTTGCGGGAGGTCAGTAAGCGTGTTTAAGCATTTCCAGATCCATTTCTTGCACATATACCACCTTTTGTAAACAGTTTTTTGTAAAGTTAATCAAAAATCAAAAAAGTTCATTAACACTTTTCCTAAAGTGTTAACAACACCAAACAAAATATAAAACAACAAAACAATCGTAGCGTTTTCTTTCTTGTATTTCCTTTAAGGTGATTCTTAAAGAGATACGATTTGGTTAAACGAGACGATACCAAAAATATTTTACAAAAGTTTTTAAACCCTTAGCACAAATCCATACCTCGTCTTTTTGGTGGTACTTAATTAATACATAAAATCAACCACCGCAAATCAAAGCGGGTTGATGAGTGTGTAAATACTCATCATTTTAGTCAATCTGAGCGCAAAACACTTAAAATGCTCGAAATGCATCAAAATATTGAAAATATTCCAAAATTGCATTTTATATGTTTCGAGATGCAAAATGTTTAAAATCGGATGAAAAATGAGCTAAGTTTGCATAATTGGCGATTTAGTCCCCAGTTTCAAAATTGTCGAAATAGTCCCCGAGCACTAAATTTCAAAAGAAAAATCACCAAAGGTCCTTTTAAAATCATAAGTTGTCAAAATTAGTCCTTTGGTGAAAAATATCAAAAGTTTTGAGAAATTACAAGTTTGGTCCTCCAAGTTTCAAAATTGGCAAAAATGGCCCTTGGAAAATTGAAAATGTCAAGTTTGGTCCTTGTACTATTGAAACTTGTTACTTTTGGTCCCTTGAAACATCTTTGATGAATTGGCAGCTTTGGTCCTTGAATTTTCAGAATTTACAAAATAGGTCCTTGTATTAAATCCTTTAACCTTTGAACCTTGGACCCTTGTCAAATCCTCTTTGGACCCCCTGCCTAGCCTTTGGACCCCCCTTCATTTGACCCCCCCTTTGATATTAAACTCTGGTCAAATCCTCTGGTCAAACAAACAAAACCCGCCAAAACCTTTCTTCACCAACTCTTCTCTGCAACACAGACAACCCATCCCCCCAGCTCACCTATTCACCTCCTTATCACTCCACCAACACCACACTCCAAGATACATTAAATGCCTTCCCCCTCCTAACACTCAACCCCAACAGGTCAAATACCATTTCCCGCCAAAAATCAATCCTATGGCCAATATCATCAGAGCTCATCCAATGGTCTTAAATGAATGTGGGAACTGCTCAGAGAAGAAAGAGAAACAATTTGGGTGTATAAAAGAGGAAGATGAAGCTAGAAGAAAGGAGTAGTTAGTTTAAAAATTTCTTTGTATGTCGTTTTTTATTAAGTCATCTTAATTAGTGTTTTAGAATGTAATCTTAAGTTTCATTGTACTCAAACTAATCTACTTTGTCACTATAATTCATTTCAAGTCTCAATTTAATGTTTCATTCATATTTCATGTTTTGAAGTCCACTGTTGAAAAATTTAATTTTAAACTCTAGCATTCAAGCTTCAAATAGCTTTTTGTTCAGTTCCAATAAGCTTAAATAAGCTCTTTATAGCCTTTGGGTAGCTTAAAATCTAGTTTCAAGCAAAGTATTCACATGGTCAACAAAAGTCAACTGTGTAGAGATAATAGCTCAAACAGGTTTGGAAATGGATATGGGGTTGATGCAGTGCTGTTTTGGAATGTGTTTGGTTTAGAATAGTGGTGGTTGGTTTTGCTTGAGCTTCTCAATAGCTAGTCTTCAAAATAAGTTTCAATCTTTTTACACTTAACTGTTTTAAATTTGAATAACCTGCATAATATGTATCTGTTTTAGGATTAAGTTTACTGTTTATTTAGTGGTAATAAGGGTAGGTAAACTTCGGTTTGAGTAATTATACAAGCTAGTTTAGCAGTTGGTCTAGTTTAGATTGCAAATCAGTGGCTTAAAGGTGTGTTTGGATTTGCTGTTTAATCAGTCTTTAAGGTTTGTTTAGTAGTTAAGCCTTGTTGTTTTAGGTTTGTTTAGCTCAAATATAATCATTCAAGTCATAATTTTGCACCTACACACCTCTAAAGTCAAAATCACATTGCATCTGTCTTTAATAGCTTGTCTGTTGAGATTTTGTGAAATCAAAATCTTGTTTTGTGTTTAAAATACATAGGGATAGCTTGTACTAGTTTCATTTCACCATTAAACATCATATTCAGTCCTTGAATTGGTTGCAAATCTCAAATAAGTCAACTTTCCATTTCTTTATCAAAAGTCGAACTTGCAAAATCGGTTTGAGCCTAACTAAGGTGAATTTTAATGAGTTCATCTGGGCCAAATCCAGAGAAATTGTGGGTTTAAAAACTTCTCTTGGTCTATTTCCTTATTATCATTTTATAGAATTTTGTGAATTTTTATAAACCTCAAAAGTGCTTGTCAACATGGGTGTAAATGCCTGTAACCGACTCGAGTTGATCTTGAGTGCGCTGCAGGGTCTTCGAGGCTTGCACAAAGCTCATTTGAACTCATCTAGGTCTAGTTTTTGGTTTTTAGGTTCTTGACCAGGTCCCCTTTAAGTTCCAACTTTTGTTTTCTAGTTTCCAGCTTATTTAAGTGCTTATTCTTAGGCTTGAAGTAGGCCTCAAAAACTGTTTTTAAGCAATAAGCTCAAATCATCAAATCTGATCAATTTGCAATATAGAGGTTTAAAGCAGTTGAGATTAGTTGCAATTGGGTAGTTTTAGTAAATTTTAGCTTCTGTGTTCAGTTGGGTGTCTTTGGTAGCCATTTGCTTATTTAAAGTGCTTATTCTTAAGCACTTGACATAGCAGTTGCATTTTCCTACACACAAGCTACTGTTTTTCTATTTTTCCTAGATTCCTAATAATATTTTAGACTTTTCTTGAAATTTTCAGATTTTTCTAAGTCAGTTTGCTATTTTTCCCTATTTAAATTAGTTTTTAAGCCTTTTTAATTAGCATTTAATACAATTAATTAAGAAAAGTTTCAAAAAAATAATTTTTCATTTTTCTTAAGTTAAGATAAATATAAAAAGACAAAAAAATATTTTTCCAGATTTTTGTTAGTTCAATTTGTATTTTTAAGAAATTTAAGTAGTTTTAAATAGTTTTTAATTCATAGAAAATACAAAAAAAATCAGAAAAATACAAAAATAGTTTTGAAAATTCTCTTTTGTTATTTTAGATTTTTCCAAGTCAAAATTTTATTTTTCTAGCTTTATTTCATATTTTCTTGTATTTTAGGTTATTATTAAATAGTTAAAAATAGTTTTTAATTAATAATAATTAGATAAATAGTTTTAAAAATAATTTTCTTTTTCTATAAATTTTCTTTTATCATTAGGTTTGTAAAAATATAATTTTCATATTTTTAGGATAAATATTGTTTAAGTTTCATATTTTCTTTTGTACGTCGCGTAGTTTTTAATTCAGTTTTATAAAAACATAATATCAAAAACCTCATTTTGCAAATAGTGATAGCGTTTATTTAATATTTTTTATCTTTTTAATTTCCTTTAATTTGCATTTAAGCCCCTGTAATTTATGTCCTTTTTCTGTAGTTATAATCATATCAAATCCCTCTTTTCCGTTCAAATCTCTCGATCACTATTCGTTTGGTGATTCATTGCATAGCTCGCTGGGACATAACGACCCGGGGAAACACTATACTCTCCAGATCTTCATTGCATTCGTGCTTGAACCGTTTGAAGTTTCTTCGATCGGCCATTCACAGTGGCGGCTTGCGTGAGAAAAACTTGACGGTTTAGCACGGATCAAATTTTTGGCGCCCGTTGTCGGGAGGCTGTCTTGATTATCTTCCGTTTAGCAGTTAGTGATTTGGATATTCACTCCTTGTCCATACCATCGTATGTATTTATATTTTCTTATAAAATCAAAAACCCAAAAGATTTCCGGTCTTTGTTTTTACAAAATGTTTTCAAAAATACCAAAATATTCGTCTTTACCCTCTTACCCTTTTGATTCTTTATCCCTTTACCCTCTATCCATTTGATTCTAACTTCTTCTATTCTCATGGAATCTCTCGACTCACGACAATTCGGGACGAAGTTGAAAAACGTCATACTTTATCACAAATGTCAAGAATTCGTGTTGTTCGTGATGATCCATTAATTGCTGAAGGGAAATGGAGCGAGAAACCGGGGTGACAAAGGACGAGGTACTTCCATCGACAATAGAGGTGCTAAATCGTCCAACCTACGGTTGTCCAAAGATCTAACCCTCGATTGCTCCTAAGCCGTCTAAAATTGATCCTAAACTTTCACGATTTACGGTTAAAAGCAAACATGCGAAATTTAGACCGGTGACTAGCAAGAATGACTTGCCTAAACTTCACGTTTCTCAAGAACCGAACCGAGACCATAACGGAAGTGGTGGAAATTGCTAGCTCTCGAGCACACCACTTGTCCCACCTCCCGATTTTTCAAAATGTTCTTGAGACTTAATATTCATTCAGATCACCATGTTGGTTTTGTTGATTCTTTGAATAAACCGATTCCTTCTCGTAACTCTCAAATGCAATCATTTATTCCTTGTGTCGGTTGTGGTGAGCCTCTTTTGGTTCACCACATCGTTGGTGTCGTGTGTACAATGTGGTAATGATATTCATAACGGAGTTGTTTGTTTTGTGGTTCGAGAATTCATTTGATTATGATCCTAATCCGAACTCCTTTAACGACCCTCAAACTTTTCCAATTACCCACCTGACCGACTTATCTTCATATAATCAACATAACTTCTTTGTGAATTTTGTGGAGGTCCTCACCAAGGATTTGAGTGTCAATCCGAAACACGTTTGTCTATGAGCAGTTTTTCGTTGATGCTCGAAGTTTGGTTATAACCAAAATCCATATGATTCACTGGATCCGGACTCAGCAGTTTCTTGTTGTAGTCTGTGGAGGTCCCATTTCAGCTCGATTGTCAAATAGGGAATCCATTTCCTTGTAACAATCATGACTCTTACATGTTTGACAATTTCCAACCTCCACAAAGACCATCTTTGTTCAAACTCCACCGAGCCGTTGTCTCAAGAAATCTCCTGAATTTTGAAACCGCAATGAAAACACTTGATGATATGATTCAAAACTTTAAGAATCAAGTGAGTGGTGAAAAGACCATGGGAGAATTGCTAGTCAAGAACGAGAGGCCCGCCAATCTAGGGAAGAATTATTAGTCCTAGAGCATGCGGCTCTAAGGCGTTCCCAATTTCTTAAGGCACTCTATATGATGATGACGAGGAGAGTTTTATCCTTTTAAAGATAATATTCTCAACTCCTCGATCGGTTGATATCCCAAAGAGTTGAGATTCCATCTCAAACAAGCGCTATCACACCAAGCTCCCACTCACTCTCGAGCATGGGGACGAGCATCTTGACACTATTCTTGAAAAGGAATCGGACGAGTTCATAAAGTCTAGTGTTGAGAACCTTGTCCCAATCCGAGAGAGTCACGAGAACTTCGATCATATGTGTGATTCTCTTTCCCTCTTGAGTGTTCAAAGATCATTTGAAACTTTCTCCAATTGTAGCGAAGATTGTGCTTCTTATGGAAACATCGGTATGTTGAGGCATCACTTCCACAATCGATCGTCGATCATCTTCTTGAGGAGTTCACCGATGAACTCACTCACATCGATCCACTTTCATCGAAAGTGGCGATGGTCTCTTTAATTTCGAAGCCGATCCGGGAGAGATTGAAAGTCTCCTATATAATGATCATTCACTCACTTCTTATCCCAACGGTCAATAGAGAATGTTGATCACTTTGTTCGAAACATTCAAAGCTACTTTCACCAATCCTCTATTTGAATTCGACTACGAATTCACTTTAATTCTGAGAATCCACTCTTTGATACTCGAATCGAGGATAGTGATGAGCCCACAATGGAACAAGAGTTCACAATTTCACTTCGGTGAATGATTCTTTTCATGAAGAGTTCTCCGGTGAACTCTCTCATGACATATCTCCTCCGGAACATGATCATTTCTATTTTGATCTTGAGGATGATATTGGCTCGGAGGAAGGTGTACTCTATCATACGAGTTTTCTTATTAATGATACTACCCTCACCCTTCCTCCCGATATGTCTACATTTGAGGATGAAGAATGGATCTTGATTGTTATCAAAATCTTTCTTCCTTTCCTTAAATATCTTGTGATTTCTCTTCATCTTCACTCCTTCGGGAATGAAGATACTATCTTTGACCCCCGGCATTTTCATTTATCATTTTTGAGCCGGTTCTATGTATATCTCATCGGTGTGGAACTTTCACGTGCTTCAAATGTTTGTCCAAACATCTTGAATGAAAGTCCGATGGAGATTGTTTCTTCCACTTTGCTTCCCATGAACCAATGAATTGGGGTCGAGTCAAGCTAGCGACTCGGTAATCAAAAACGATAGTTAAACATGGGTCTTCACCCGTGTGTACCACCACTAGTGTGGGAGTTTCCCATTGTTGTATATAAGTTTTCCTAAAAAAAAAAAAAAAAAAAAAAAAAAATCTTTCTAAATAATGGCCGTAGTATTTCCCTTTTCGTTCTTTGTTTCGGCATAGCAGTAGGTACTTTGAATATTGAGGGCAATATTCATTTCTAAGTGTGGGAGGAATTCTCGAATTTTATCATATAATTATATCAATTCCCCGTTTTGGCCAATTTTTTGTTGGAATAAGTGTTTTGCACTTACTCAATTGGTTATCAGTCCACCTTGTCTAATAAACAAAAGGATTGGCTAATCCAGAGCAAACGGCTCTTGGTAAAGATATCTCAAATCCGTTGTTGACTTGCAATGTGCCCAAAATTGTATGGTATTCAAATTCACCATATCTTTAATTAGTGAAGAGTTGGCTAGCCCGCAAGTTTATGGCTTGTGGTAAAGGCGATGGAAAAACCATAATTGGTAATCGGCTCACCAAAGATAATATTGATAATTTATCTAAGAGTTGGCTAGTCCGAGCAAACGGCTACGGTAAAGACAAATCAAATCCGTTGAAAGTCGGTGGTTTGCTCAAAATCACATGGTTATCGATGTACCATGGTTCTTACTTGAACTAAAACATTTGGCTACTCCGAAGAAATGGCTATTGGTAAAGAGATGAAATCCATTAATTTTCTCAAAATATTGCTAGGGACTAGCAATAGTTTAGTGTGGGGATTGATGAGTGTGTAAATACTCATCATTTTTAGTCAATCTGAGCTCGCAAAACACTAAAAATGCTCGAAATGCATCAAAATCTGAAAATATTCCAAAATTGCATTTTATATGTTTCGGATGCAAAATGTTTAAAATCGGATGAAAATGAGCTAAGTTTGCATAATTGGCGTTTCGGTCCCCAAGTTTCAAAAATTGTCGAAATAGTCCCCGAGCACTAAATTTCAAAGAAAAATCACCAAAGGTCCTTTTAAAATCATAAGTTGTCAAAATTAGTCCTTTGGTGAAAAATATCAAAAGTTTTGAGAAATTACAACTTTGGTCCTCCAAGTTTCAAAATTGGCAAAAATGGCCCTTGGAAAATTGAAAATGTCAAGTTTGGTCCTTGTACTATTGAAACTTGTTACTTTTGGTCCCTTGAAACATCTTTGATGAATTGGCAGCTTTGGTCCTTGAATTTTCAGAATTTACAAAATAGGTCCTTGTATTAAATCCTTTAACCTTGAACCTTGGACCCTTGTCAAACCCTCTTTGGACCCCGCTTAGCCTTTGGACCCCCTTCATTTGACCCCTTTGATATTAAACTCTGGTCAAATCCTCTCGTCAAACAAACAAAACCCGCCAAAACCTTTCTTCACCAACTCTTCTCTGCAACACAGACAACCCATCCCCCCAGCTCACCTATTCACCTCCTTATCACTCCACCAACACCACACTCCAAGATACATTAAATGCCTTCCCCCTCCTAACACTCAACCCCAACAGGTCAAATACCATTTCCCGCCAAAAATCAATCCTATGGCCAATATCATCAGAGCTCATCCAATGCTCTTAAATGAATGTGGGAACTGCTCAGAGAAGAAAGAGAAACAATTTGGGTGTATAAAAGAGGAAGATGAAGCTAGAAGAAAGGAGTAGTTAGTTTAAAAATTTCTTTGTATGTCATTTTTTATTAAGTCATCTTAATTAGTGTTTTAGAATGTAATCTTAAGTTTCATTGTACTCAAACTAATCTACTTTGTCACTATAATTCATTTCAAGTCTCAATTTAATGTTTCATTTATATTTCATGTTTTGAAGTCCACTGTTGAAAAATTTAATTTTAAACTCTAGCATTCAAGCTTCAAATAGCTTTTTGTTCAGTTCCAATAAGCTTAAATAAGCTCCTTATAGCTTTTGGGTAGCTTAAAATCTAGTTTCAAGCAAAGTAATCACATGGTCAACAAAAGTCAACTGTGTAGAGATAATAGCTCAAACAGGTTTGGAAATGGATATGGGGTTGATGCAGTGCTGTTTTGGAATGTGTTTGGTTTAGAATAGTGGTGGTTGGTTTTGCTTGAGCTTCTCAATAGCTAGTCTTCAAGATAAGTTTCAATCTTTTTACACTTAACTGTTTTAAATTTGAATAACCTGCATAATATGTATCTGTTTTTAGGATTAAGTTTTACCTGTTTATTTAGTGGTAATAAGGGTAGGTAAACTCAGTTTGAGTAATTATACAAGCTAGTTTAGCAGTTGGTCTAGTTTAGATTGCAAATCAGTGGCTTAAAGGTGTGTTTGGATTTGCTGTTTAATCAGTCTTTAAGGTTTGTTTAGTAGTTAAGCCTTGTTGTGTTAGGTTTGTTTAGCTCAAATATAATCATTCAAGTCATAATTTTGCACCTGCACACCTCTAAAGTCAAAATCAGATTGCATCTGTCTTTAATAGCTTGTCTGTTGAGATTTTGTGAAATCAAAATCTTGTTTTGTGTTTAAAATACATAGGGATAGCTTGTACTAGTTTCATTTCACCATTAAACATCATATTCAGTCCTTGAATTGGTTGCAAATCTCAAATAAGTCAACTTTCCATTTCTTTATCAAAAGTCAAACTTGCAAAATCAGTTTTGAGCCTAACTAAGGTGAATTTTCATGAGTTCATCTCTGGGCCAAATCCAGAGAAATTGTGGGTTTAAAAACTTCTCTTGGTCTATTTCCTTATTATCAATTTTATAGAATTTTGTGAATTTTTTATAAACCTCAAAAGTGCTTGTCAACATGGGTGTAAATGCCATGTGCAACTGACTCAGTTGATACTGAGTCTGCATAGGGGTCTTGCAGGGCTTCCACAAAGCTCATTTGAGCTCATCTAGGTCTAGTTTTTGGTTTTTAGGTTCTTGACCAGGTACCCTTTAAGTTCCAACTTTTGTTTTCTAGTTTCCAGCTTATTTAAGTGCTTATTCTTAGGCTTGAAGTAGGCCTCAAAAACTGTTTTTAAGCAATAAGCTCAAATCATCAAATCTGATCAATTTGCAATATAGAGGTTTAAAGCAGTTGAGATTAGTTGCAATTGGGTAGTTTTAGTATATTTTAGCTTCTGTGTTCAGTTGGGTGTCTTTGGTAGCCATTTGCTTATTTAAAGTGCTTATTCTTAAGCACTTGACATAGCAGTTGCATTTTCCTACACACAAGCTACTGTTTTCTATTTTCCTAGATTCCTAATAATATTTTAGACTTTTCTTGAAATTTTCAGATTTTTCTAAGTCGGTTTGCTATTTTCCCTATTTAAATTAGTTTTTAAGCCTTTTTAATTAGCATTTAATACAATTAATTAAGAAAAGTTTCAAAAAAATAAATTTTCATTTTTCTTAAGTTAAGATAAATATAAAAGACAAAAAATATTTTTCCAGATTTTTCTTAGTTAAAGTTTTATTTTTAAGAAATTTAAGTAGTTTTAAATAGTTTTAATTAATAGAAAATACAAAATAATCGAAAATTACAAAATAGTTTTGAAAATTCTCTTTTGTTATTTTAGATTTTCCAAGTCAAAATTTTATTTTTCTAGCTTTATTTCATATTTTCTTGTATTTCGGGTTATTAGTAAATAGTTAAAAATAGTTTTAATTAATAATAATTAGATAAATAGTTTTAAAAATAATTTTATTTTTCTATAAATTTTCTTTTATCATTAGGTTTGTAAAATATAATTTTCATATTTTTAGGATAAATATTGTTTAAGTTTCATATTTTCTTTTGACGTCGCGTAGTTTTAATTGCTTTTATAAAACATAAAATCAAAAACATCATTTTGCAAATAGTGATAGCGTTTATTTAATATTTTTATCTTTTAATTTCCTTTAATTTGCATTTAAGCCCCTGTAATTTATGTCCTTTTTCTGTAGTTATAATCATATCAAATCCCTCTTTTCCATTCAAATCTCTCGATCACTATTCGTTTGGTGATTCATTGCATAGCTCGCTGGGACATAACGACTCGGGGAAACACTATACTCTCCAGATCTTCATTGCATTCGTGCTTGAACCGTTTGAAGTTTCTTACAGTCGGCCATTCACAAGTGGTAAACTGCGTCGAAAACTTGACGGTTTACACGGATCGATGAGACACCTACCAACCTGGGGTGTGAACATTAATAAGTTCCCGAACAAAGATTTAAAACTTGCCTTTGTGTCCTTGTGATTTGGTGTACCTTTTCAAAGAAGCCATTTCATTTGTGATTGTTGGTTTAAGTTCACTTATCGTTTTGCCTCGCATTTGTTTTGGCTGATTTTTATACTTAGTGCATGCGACTCGTTCTTCCGACTCTACAAGTCCACTTTACGAGCTTGAAAATATTCCTCGTGAGCGTGAGGACGTTCGCTCCTTCACCGTGATCGAGGCGTCTACCACCACCACCCCCGTCGTAATGGTAGAAGACAAACCTATGAACGAGCTTCTCCAAGCACCCATCGAGGTTATGGAGATGCCATTATTGTCCGACCATCGTGGTCGATACCTTGAGCTCAAAACCGGGTTGCTTAATCTTGTAACCCAAAGCCAATTTTACGGTTTTGAGCGGATGATCCTCATGCACATATTCGATGGTTTAACAAGATTGCATCTACCATCAAATACAAGAATGTCCCACATGAAGCAATTAAGCTTCTTCTTCCCATTCTCTTTAGAGGACAAGCCCGAATTGGCTTGAGAAACAACCACCTCGTTCCATTGAGACATGGGAGGATCTAGTCACCAAGTTTGTTAACGAATTCTATCCTCCATCCCGAACTACAAGTCTTAAGAATGAGATAATGAAATTCTCTCAAAGATTTGATGAATCATTCGGGAGGCATGGGATCGTTACAAAGAATTGCTCAAGTGTCCGTGATCATGGTTTTACCGAGTTAATGCAAATGGATACTTTCTACAATGGTGCGAGACAAGCCGACCAAGACTCTTTAAATGCCTCCGCTGGTGGTAATTTCTTGAGAAAGACCACAAAAGAAGCCTTGCAAATCATTGAAAACAAGTCCCAAGTCCGCCCTTTCCGAACAAAGACATATCCGTCTCGATCTAATCTGGACCTTCTATTTTCATCTCCGTGAGTACATCTAGCACCGATGCTAAGATTGACAAACTCACGGATATTGTTCAAAGCTTTGGTTCTTGCTAACCAAAGAAAGTCACTTTCACACGCACACCATCACATGGTGAAGTGAAGAAAGTCGAGGTCTCGTGTTACTTGTGGTGGCCCTCATGCATACTACAATTGATCTTGCTACCGATGGTAGTCCATTTGAAGCCAATGCTATAACCGGTACTTCAAATCGGGAGGTAATCAATACCGTCCTCAAAATGAACCAAATTACCGTGCTAATACTTATCGTGCACCACCGGTTTTAGCCGAATCCTAACATACAAAACCGAATCAAAACCAACCTAGAATGAACCAAGGTTATCAAAACCAAGGTAATTTCTATCCCGGACCAAATCAAGGTTTTCAACATCAAGGAAACCTTAATCAAAACAATTTCAATCGAGGGAATCAATTTCGTGGAAATGTGAATCCTAACCAAGGAATTTTCAACAACAAGGTCATAATCAAACCATACGACCTCAAAATTTCCCTCCACATCCTCCAAGACCATCATCGATGAGTTATTGAAGCAATTCATGAAATCCAAGATGAAATGAACAGTTGTTGGTCGGTCGGATCATCGATCTTAAGAAGTCTTTAAATGATCAACCCTCGGCTCGGAAAACTTCCGAGCAACACGATCGCTAACCCGAGGGGCGATGCAAAGGCGATCACAAACGAAGTGGTGTTTCATATAATGGACCCGATATTCCTACTACCTCTTCTTCTTTTCTCCCGAAGGTAGTAGAAAGTGAACCCGAGGCAACAAAGGACAAGGAACTTCCTACTAATAACGGAGGTACCGACAATCTCCATCCTCAAGTTGTCCTGAAACCCAAATCTAATCCAGAGTTGTTTTGAACCTCCAAGAGCTCTCTGAAAACCCCAAACCAAATCTTCTATTCCTTACCCATCACGTTTGAATGAGCAAAGCTCCTAAAAGCTACCATCAAATGGACAAATTTTTCAAATTTTCCAAGAACTACATTTTGACATAAGCTTTGCGGATGCTATCATGCCGATGCCCAAGTTTGCATCAACTCTCAAACACATGTTAAGCAACAAGGAAAACTGTTTGAGATGGCAAAACTCCTCTAAACGAAGCGCTCTGCGGTTATCCTCAAGAAGCTTCGAGAAAGCTTGAGATCCCGGAAAATTTCTCTTACCTTGTGTATTTCGGGAATGGTTGAAGGCTTTGCCTTAGCCGATCTTGGTGCAAGCATCAATCGATGCCTTATTCAAGATGGAAGAAACTTTCTCTCCGGATCTTACTCCACATGCATGACTCTCGAGCTTGCGGATCGTACAATATCCGTCCTCTTGGCATTGCCGAGGACGTATTTGTGAAAGTAGGAAAGTTCCATTTTCCAGCTGACTTTGTGGTTGTTGATTTCGATGCCGATTGATAAGGTTTTAAAAGGTACCATTTTCAGGGGTCATTTAAGTCCTTATTTGATCACTTTTGTGTCCGTTATTGCTTAATATCGTTCCTTTTCACTTTTTAGGTCTCGTGAAGGCAAAATGCTGGAATGGCACTTATTTGGACGAAAAGGCGAATATATGAAGAAAATGGCCAAAGTCGAAATCGAGGCACTCACGCTTTGAAGTTAGAAGGCTTACGGCGCCGGTGCTATTGGACGCCGTCCCAAAATTATTGTGACGATCCAAGACCAAAACTCGATTTTCAAGTGACGACGTCTAGTTGTGAAAGAGTAGGCCGTCGCTACTCGCACGGCCCAGATGCAATCCGACGACGCCGAAGTCAAGAGGACGGCGTCACGGACATAAGGTGACGCCGTCGCAAGGTTAACGTGGCTAAGACGAAACCCTAATGGCGGCGACACGACGGCCACTAAACATAAGGTGACGCCGTCGCAATTGTAATCTATATATAGAATCCAATTTTTGGTCTTTGTGTGGAGAGTCTTTGGAGTAAAACCTAAAACCGAACCTAAGGTGTCTTGTACGATTTTAGGGTTTAAACCCTATCTTACATCAAGATAAGTCTTTACTTCATTAATTCAATTATGTCTTTGATTATTTGTGTGTATGCTTGCATGTTCTCCATGTCCGCTAATTTATTTGTGTGTTTGCTTAGGAAGTATGAAACTTAATTATTAAATATTGATTGGTTGTTTCTTATCTTAGTTGATTAATGATCTAGTAATGCGATAGGTCATTCGTTGTGTACTTAATGCTTGATTCATCTTTGTGAACCTTAGAATATAATTACCTGAGTAATTGTAGGCTAAACCATCCAAAGAGCGCCTTAGAGTAGGAGTTTATAATCCCTAGTGGGTTTGTAGACAAGACCCTTTGGTAAGTTCAAAGAGTTAGGGAGAAACGCATACCCTACAACTTAGACTCACAAAGCAACTAGGAATAAGACGTGACACTCAACCATCAATAGGAGATAATTAAGGAGTAATACAATCTAAGTACACACATCTTTAAACTATCATACGAGCACACATTAATTAGACATAGACTCCCACAACCTTAGTTTAGATAATTAGATAATAGTAGAGTAATCGGTAGAAATACCAACCCCCAAATCCAATACCCGAGATTCGTACCTTTCCATTTTCATAAAACATAAAAGATAAAAATAATCTTCCTCAACCTTAACCTTAGCGTAGTAACTCCTTACTAGCATTCCTATTCCCCAGAGAACGATATCAATACCCGTGGCTTACCCTAATTACTACACTACAACGATTAGGTTCATCGCCTAGGGTGTTATAAAACTTGCTCGAAGAAAGGAAGTTTCCTTGACCCCGAACGACGCGTGTAGCGTTATCACCGATCATCGGGTTCCTCTCATTGTTGGACGAGGATTCCTGAGAACGGGCCGTGCTCTCATTGATGTATTTGAGCAAGAAATCACATTACGTGTTGGTAATGAAGTTATCACCTTTAACCTTGATCAAACTTTGAGGTACTCCGCAAACTATGATTCGGAGTCGGTTAACCGAATAGATATCATTGATGTTGCTTCAAGAGTACTCTCAAGAAGTTCTTGGTTATAATCATAATTCTTCGAGTGATAATCTCACTCATTCATCTCAACCCATCATTGCCAATTTACTCCTTCTCTCACTCCGTTTGAGGAAAGTGACTTCATCTTGGAAGAGATTGAAGCATACTTATCTAGTGATTCGGTTCCATGGGAAATTGATCACGCCCCATCGACATCGAGGGGACATACTTCTCATTGAGAAGTTTCTTAATGATGATCCATCATCACTCCTCCCGTCGAGCTTCATAACAAGGAAGTCAAGTCGGTTGAGAAAATCAAGAATTTCTGAAGTCGAACTTAAGGACTTACCACCTCATCTCGAGTATGCATTTCTTGAAGGTGATGATAAATTACAGTCATTATTGCTAGAGATTTGAGTAAAGATGAAAAGATCGCTCTCATAAAGGTCTTGAAGTCACACAAGCAAGCAATTGCTTGGAAACTCTCCGACATTAAGGGTATCATCCCCGAGTTTTGTACTCACAAAATATTGATGGAGGATGATTTCAAGCCATGATTCAACATCGAGAAGGGTGAATCCAAAATCCATGATGTTATCAAGCAGAGGTTATCAAACTTCTTGATACGTGATTAATTTACCCGATCTCGATAGTCCTTGGGTTAGCCCAATTCATTGTGTTCCTAAAAATGGTGGCATAACTGTTGTCACAAATGAAGATAACGAGTTAATTCCAACTCATTTGGTTACGGGATGGCGTGTTTGCATTGACTATCGTAAGTTGAATGATGCCACCAGAAGACCACTTTCCTCTACCCTTCATGGACCAAATGCTTGAGAGATTAGCGGGGAATGAATACTATTGTTTCCTTGATGGTTTCTCGGGTTATTTTAGATCCCCATTGATCCACGGGATGAAGAAAAGACCACATTCACCGCTCATACGGAACCTTTGCCTACAGACGTATGCCTTTTGGCCTATGTAACGCCCCGCACGCTCCAACGATGTATGATGGCAATTTTCCACGACATGATCGGGAAACAATGGAGGTGTTTATGGATGACTTCTCGGTTATTGGGGACTCGTTTCAAACATGTCTCTCCCATTTAGATAAAATGCTCAAACGGTGTGAAGACACCAATCTTTGTCTAAATTGGGAGAAGAGCCACTTTATGGTCAAAGAAGGCATAGTCCTTGGCCATAAGATTTCAAAAAGCGGATTGAGGTAGATAGAGCAAAAGTCGATGTAATTGCTAAATTGCCTCATCCTACTACCGTCAAAGGTATTAGGAGTTTTTAGGTCATGCCGGTTTTATCGCAGATTTATAAAAGATTTTCTAAAATCGCCCGCCTATGACCCATCTTCTTGAAAAAATGCTCCTTTTATCTTCTCACCGAGTGCATCAAGCTTTTGAAACATTAAAGAAAAAGCTTATGAAGCACCCATTCTCGTTGCTCCCATTTGGGACTTGCCTTTTGAGCTCATATGCGATGCAAGTGATTTTGCTATCGGTGCGGTCCTAGGGCAACGAGATCCAAGCATTTTCACCTATCCACTACGCAAGTAAGACTATGATCAAGCTCAAACCCATTACACCACCACGTAAAAAGAATTATTAGCCGTGGTGTATGCGTTTGAGAAGTTTCGCCATACTTAATCTTGACCAAATGCGTGGTGTATACGGATCACTCGGCTCTCAAATATCTCTTTGCAAAACAAGATGCAAAGCCGAGATTACTCCATTGGGTTCTCCTTTGCAAGAATTTGATATCATTATCGTGATAAAAAGGAGCCGAGAACCCGTCTGCGATCATCGTCGATTAGAAAACCCTCACCAAGATGTTTTCGAGAAAAGGAAATAAATGAAACATTTCCTCTCGAGACACTCAATGCGGTTTCTTTTCGTGGAATTCTACTACCCCATGGTTTCTCGACTTCCAAATTACCATGCGGGTAACTTCATAGTGAAAGGGATGTCGACCCAACGGAAGAACAAATTCTTCAAAGATGTTAAACATTACTCGGGACGACCCTACTTATTCAAAATGTGCGGATCAAGTCATCCGACGGTGTGTTTATGGACGAGGAAGCTATGGACATTCTCAAAGCTTGCCATATTTGGACCCACGGGGTCGTCATAGTCCAAATTACACCGCCAAAAGGTGTTTGATTCCGGTTTTATTGGCCCACTATTTACAAAGATGCCCATGAATTTGTCAAAGCATGTGACGCTTGTCAACGCCACGGAAATATCTCTCAAAGAAATGAAATGCCGCAAAACGCCATTCAAGTGTGTGAGATATTTGACATCCGGGTATTGACTTTATGGGGCCATTTCCATCATCTCGAGGAAACAAATACATACTTGTGGTCATTGACTATTTGTCAAAATGGGTTGAAGCGAAAGCTTTACCTACCAATGATGCCCGAGTTGTTGTAAAATTTTAAAATCTCTTTTTGCTAGGTTTGGAACCCACGAGCTATAATTAGTGATCGTGGTACGCATTCTGTAATGACCAATTTGATCGTGTCATGCAAAAGTATGGTGTAACTCACCGCTCTCTCTGCATGCCACCCCAAACAAGTGGGCAAGTGGAAGTTTCCAACCGTGGTATAAAAGAATTCTTGAAAGGACGATGGCTTAAAATCGTGCATCCTGGTCGGATAAACCGGATGACGACTCTGGGCCTTCCGTGACGACTTATAAAACACCAATCGGGTGTACTCCATACAAGCTAGTGTACGGAAAGGCATGTCATCTTCCGATTGAGCTCGAGCACAAGGCATACTGGGCCTTAAAACATGCAAACTTCGATATTCAGACAGCTGGTGATCACCGGAAAGTTCAAATGAATGAATTAAATGAACTCCTTGATCAAGCATACGAGAACTCTTTGATCTAAAAACAAAAGACAAAGAAGATTCATTACTCTAAAATCAAGAACCGCGTTTTCAACGTCGGTGATCGAGTCCTTCTTTTCAATTCAAGATTGAATATATTCTCGGAAAGCTCAAGTCCCGTTGGTGCGGTCCATTTACTATTGCTAAGGTTTATCCTTATGGTACCATTGAGTTATCTCGGCTGATGGTCCAAATTTTAAAGTGAATGGTCATCGATTGAAGCATTATTTTGAGAGGACATTCCACCTTTGGTTGTCCCGATCTACAAACATTCCCTATGAACCAATGAATGCGGGATCATTGGGTCACTAGTTTTACAAACACAAGTTATAAGAGAAGAGATAAGGCGATTGAACAAGTAAACAAGCACACATACACAATATGAGTAGCACGGTTAGGCGTAGGAATATGTGTGAAAAGAAAACTTGAACAACCAACCCTCAAATGAGGGTTTACAAGAGTTTATATAGGCAAGGAGCTAAGGCAACACTCCCTCTCCTTCCCTATTCCTTATTGGGCTTGGATCAAGCTTATGGGCCTTCTACATAAGCTTGACCTTAAACAAACATAAAGGCCATAATAAAGCAACCTATTACATATGAAATATAAATACTTGAAATACTGTTTAGGAGTGATTCCAACAATCTCCCCCTCAAGTATATATGAATGTAAACGGTGAAGGCGTTGATGTAATAGTAGTTGTGACGTCTTGAGACATTCTTCTTTCTTGTGAGAGGAATTGCCTTGATTCAACAATCTCCCTAGTGTAGAGATAGTTATCTTTGAGCAGTTATGCTTGACGTCATCTTTAACTTTGTTCTTTGATCATTGTTCTTTGTGGTGAAAGTGATAGTATGTTGTTGTTGCGCATCGATGCGCTTCAGTTCCGCTTGTTGCTCCGGTGTCTCCGTCATTCTTCAACATGCTCACACGCTCTTTGACGTTGGAAATCAATATTGATGAAGTTCTTTAAGTCTTTGACTTTGTAGATTCTTTGATTTGATGAAGAATCATTCGATTGTTGTGTTGCATTCGAATAGAACTTCCATTAGTGATGATGTTGGCGTGAGCATGAGAAGAATTAGCACGATCATCCCGCTCCGAGCTTCCATAAGAAGAAAACATTTCAAGCGGTTAGTAATAAGCGGTTTCCGCACTTACAAGTTTGAACTTGAGAGTGTTAACGACATAGTGTGAAAACACACTCTAATTCTTACAAAGGCCGTTCTGAACTGAGTCCCCAAGTTAGATAACGCGATGTACGAAGTACATCTGATTCAGATGAGTCATTGAGGTACACAAGTATCACCTCACGATGAGACCGTTTGAGACACACTCCGCGTAATCACGGGAGTTACAAGTGACTTCTTTGTCGGGCATTTGATGTTGACAACGGCGGGAGTTTCCATTCAATCACCGAGGATCACGAGATGTGAACCTCTCATAAATGTTCTCGACAGATTGCTAAGATGCATGAAGGACTCGATATGAACCATCGATGATCTTATCTGTGATCATCAAGTGATTAAATGTCAAGTGTTCCTAAGAGATCTTTTGATGAATCTCGTGGCTCTAGACTCAATAGTGCGTTTTGGTTTTCCGAGCGGAGACTGGGAGAGGGTCTCCTTTTTCAATACCGGTGATCTTTAAGAAGGCCAATAGTTTATGTAGGGTTCCTGTGAGAATGAAACAAGCTTCATTGAGAGAGACTTGAGTGGCTAAGAAGGTTTAGTGCATCGTCACCGGGTCCATGACGACTTTTAATCTTCAATACCGTGTCACTAAGTGACAACCAAGAGTATATGAATTGAACCGATTGTGCGCCTAAGTTGAATAACGGAGGGCTATTTCTTTTCACCCTTTACTTTACATTTCTTTTTGATTCTTCAACTCCTTCTTTCTCCGATTCTCATTTTCTCCTTTTATAATCATTCCTAAGGACTTCTAACACTAACTAATGGTAGTGTCCTTGGGTAGATCCCTCCGCTCTGGCGGATCATAGGACAGTTATTCCTAACCTTAGTCACCTTATAACTCCATGACTAACCTCGTTTGCCATTTAAACCCTTTGTATGTGAAAATATCTCTCAAAGGGTTTGTAAATGAAAACATGTTTGAACCATCGTGAGAGATAAGTTTTTGCATAAATACTCCCCTCCACATGTGCTTAATAGTTTTAATGGTTAAATGCATGAGGAAAGAGCGCACTTTTGAATTGATCCACTAAAGATAGACAATCTCCGCGAGACACGGTTACGTTGAATAGTTAAAGAGTTACATTGTCGACTTTTGGTGACAACTAACTCTAATAACTACCTTGAAGGTGTAGAAAAACCTTGAAGGTTGTCAAACCCGTCGTGGTTCATGTCTATCAAGAGTTTCTCGAATGGTACATTCTACTCAGACGAGTCCTTTGCGAGACACGTTTACATCACTAGCGAACTAGCTTGAAATTATTACCCGTCCGGGACAAGTCTTTTCGAGTTACAAACAGTTTAGTACCGTCAATTCGTTGGTTAAGTCCGAGGTACAGATTCATTTGCATTTTCACAACATATTTCTTATCACACCAAATTTTCTCCCCTCAAAATGGCATATGAAAATGTTATTTTTGAAACGTTTGAGAATAAATATGACCATTTTGAGTGTTATGGAAGACGACCACTATGAACAATTTGTGAACAAAGTTTTAATTCAAATACTCCCCTCAACTAGTAATATAAGCGGTTGAGGTTTTGAAAAATCATATGGGAAGTACTTGTGTTTTTTTGAGCAAAACCTTGAATAATGAAAGGTTTGATAGGTTTTACTCAAAATAAGAAGCTTTCGCTCCTTTTATAAGGATTGTGGCAACCGAGGCGTACCACAAGGTCCTTTCTTGACAATTACGGGTTGTACACTATTATGTGTGCACAAGCCATTGACATATTAAGTCACACATCCAAAATCATATGAAGGAAACAATTCAAGGGGTACCGGAAGTGCAGTGATGTTCCGAGTGCGCGCAGGCGTTGAAAGCGGTGATGTTTATCTGGGTGGACCACCAACATAGCTCTCCAAGCGTCTCAGGCGATCCTTCGAACAACCGTTCATCAATCATGGTGATGATACGTCTCACATCCTCCTTTCCCGAGGATTCACCAACATAGCTCTCCAAACGTCAGGCGATCCCTTAGGATTCCCAACTTTCGGTATATCCTTCAACTCACGCCAATCCATCCCTAACCATCTTCAAGATATGATCCCAATTTGTGGAGCTCACTACACGCCATTAAGCGGTTTCTTGAAGTTCACTGCGGTAAACAACGCCGAAGGTTTCTTGATGAACGTAAGTTGTGTGAGTGGTTGATGTCGGGAAGATCAGGCGTGGTGGAGTGAAGTTTACACGTTTCGATATGATTCAATGACCATCCGGATATCTTCGACCGTTCTTTGATCACGATCGTCTAATGAAGATGAGAACCGACTTGATAAATTCACGTTGAACTTCATCAAGAATTGTCTCATACGACCACATACTTTGGCAAGGTACATGTCTTCGATGTCGTTGAGGACAAGTTCTCAAAGTCGACCGGAGAATCCATAGTCCTGTTCATCTTGTCGTTTGACTATGATATTCTTCAAGAATGTGTAGTCCCACTTAGACTTGAGATCAATGTGTTTGATGGCCACGATGTCCTTAGAGCTATACACTTCATGTTGAGACTTCAACCGAGCGACACAGTAGTAGATTCTTCGTTCGGGCCAATGATGAATCCCATACAATGCATCTTGGTCGTATGCTTGCACGTTGTTAGAAAACAAGTGATTTGCGTTCCTCGATAGCTATCTGAGTTTGAGTAAATAGTCACTGGAATGGAAGAGTCAATGATGTAGCGTATTTTCGTGAACCATCGCCTGTAAGAGAAAATCCGGTCTTTGTTAAAAAGTATCGGAAGGAATCCGTGGTTCGTCCTTGCTTGCCAATGGTTGGTAGAGGTTTGGTCCAATCGGTGTAGTATGGAGGTTGTCCCTTTGTGTGAAGTCAAGGTTTGCTTCGGATTGAGCCAATCCATGTTGTTAGACATAGCTCGAGCGATGTTCTCAAGATGATATTCGACCTCGAGGCGCTTTCGGTATGTCATTAGAAGTTGGAATGCTTCATTCTTGATTCGTTTCAATTCGATTTCGTCATTTTCTTCACATGGAACTTTTCTTGCAACGGTTTTGCATGCTCCAATGTTGAACCGTCACCAATTCGACCTTCATCGGGTAGGGAGTTTGATTGACAAGTGTGGAGAACCATTCAAACTCTTGGTTTGATCGTCATCTAGCCATGATACAACTCGGCCGAGTCGTCTTCTTCTTCTTTTTGGAAGGCCTTGATGATGATCTTGGTTTCGCACTTGTTTGGGTGAGGTGGGTTGTTGTCGGGGCTCAAGGACCTCTTCATCGTCACCACCCGTGTACTCAAAGTAATCACCGTTTTATGAGTCGGGTGGTAACTCGAATCGTCCCGAGGTTTATCGAGAGAAGACCGGGTGGTGGAGACTTATGTTGAGAAGAAGTCCGAGGTGGAGGAGGTGGCATAGAAGTAGATTTACCGCATCGCCTCGACGTTTAGGTGCGAGTCCTTATCCTTATCATCGTCATCTCTTGGTCGTTTGGATTGATCGGTGACTCCTTGCATGATGATCGAGTTGATAGTCAAGTAGAATTTGAAAATTTAGCTTCATCCGAGTAAGCGTTCGGATCGCTTTGACATTTGCATCACAAGTTTAGCGATTAACTTTCAGTTCGAGAGATCGACTTCTTTGGCCATTGTATGTTTAACCAATGCTACGATGTTAGGGGTGAGTTGTCCGGAAAATACTTCACTAGTCACACCGGGATAGTGTCGAGAAGAAACTTGTGAGTATGATCTCTTGTCTTCTCCGGTTCCATTTGGACTTTAGGAACGATATCCACGAAGGTACTTGTTAGTGTAACCTTCGATCATTTCGTTCAGTTCCTCTTGTCGATGACTCTTCATGAACGTCGAACAAATTTCCTTTCTTTCTCCATCTTGTCTATCTCATCATTTAAGGATTGAATTTGGTCAAGAAACCAATTCATTTTTCGTAAATTATGTCCTTCTTTTCGATTTGTTGGATGACTTTTACAATCCTTTTATGAGACCGAGAAATCCAAGATTTAGGTGGTTTCTTCAACGATTTGGATGACGATCTGGTTGACTTTGTTGATGGTGGTTGTGATGAGTGAGGCGAAGAATCCGATGATGAGGAGACATGAGGAGACTTCATGTCCTTAGGAGTTTTCGAGGTTTTCTCCTTTGAGTGTGTTGGACTATCTAGAAGAAACTTTGTATAATCATCCTCGTCATCTCTAGACTTTTCTTTCTCGGTTTCTTGTTTCTCAAAATCATACATAATAGTGTCCTCCACAGCTGTTGTTGTTGCGGAAGAGTGGTGGCACGGATCTCTTATCGGGTCGATTAACCGCATCGGGATCCGGAGAGAGTGAGCAGCTCCACTTGATCCTCGGGGCCACCCATTTGATCTTTAGCAAATTCTTTGGCCTTTGAAGGTGTCGACTTTGTGAAACTTCTTCTGTATGCTTGATCCAATTGCTCTTCTTCATCTTCGAGCTTTCATCACGAGGTACAAGTGCAGAGTCTTCCTTTAATAGTTTGAGGACTTGGAGGTTTTGGCACCGAGGATTTTCATCCTTGCGCTTGAGAGAATGTGATCTCTTCATACGTGTCGGTATCCTCGAGTCCTCGTCCCCGAGTTGTCTTTGCGGTTCAAGTGAAAGGATCGGAGTGGCTTCACGAGAAGGAACTTTCTTCTTAGGGGTGGGTTTCCTCTTTGGAATAGGTTTCTTCTTTGGAGCATTCCTTTGACTATCTCGTACTTGTGACACTTCCAAGACTTCCTTTTACGGTTCTCCTTACAGGTGTACCGAAGATTTTTCGTCGAGATGACCAACTTTGCCTTGTCGATTGCTTCGGATACCTTTCGCACGATTCGAGCTTTCGACATCTTGATTAGAAGGAAATCAAAGACAAAGACCTTGTTTCTTTGTAGAGCGTTTCCTTGATTACGGCGGATAGAATAGGTTCCGTCAACATGTCGTGATTGTCGGGGTCATTGAGCCTCTTGGGAATGTCGGGATGAAGTCCAAGTGCTCTCGGATCAACAATTTAGTATATCCGATGTAAGGAATCTTTGAGCCAAGTTTGTTGAGAAATGACATCATGTCATCCCAAATCGAGCTTCGATAGCGATGTGTTTCTTGTTGACCAATGCCCGTAATATTTGCGTTCCATGAGCTTAGGGTGCTCATAGTCAGTCACGACCGAAGCATGACTTGGTGATGATCATGTAGAGAGTTCTCTAGGGTTGAGGAATACTCTTAAGCTCTACGTGAGAATGCTTGGTGATTATTCCTATAGCCTCGTCATAACCGATATTGATTAAGAATTAGAGAGTGAGCTCTTTAGCGGTGTGGCATATAGTTTGGTCGGATCGACATCGAAATTGGAGAATGACCCTTAAGTGCGGGTGTAATGGTGACTTGTTTGTGATTGAGTCACCGTCACAGCTAGCTTGTCCTTTGACCCTTTCCATAGTGTTCCGAGCTGTTGGATGTAGATCTCGTGAACGAGCTTGCGAGTGTGTAAGCATGTTACGTCGGATGAGTCCTCGTAATATCAATAGCAATAAGACACGAAGATTGAGCAAGTGAGGGTGTCAAAGTCAACACGGAGGTTATTCTTTCCTATCTTCATTGGATAGCCATGAGGATAGATATCGACAATGGAGAGAACTTGGTGCATCCACATTCATTTGTTCACCATGTTATGATCTCGAAATAACATTAGCCAAAAGAACCAACATATCGAAAGACATAATGTTAGTCAACGAAGGTCTTATTGTCTAGTTATTGAATGTACGAGTGTCAATGATTGTTACGAGTCCTAAGTCACTTGTATGTTCAATAGTTCAATGATGTCGTGAAATGTTTCGTGAGTTAGTTAACTTTAAGTTTTAAAGTTTATTTTATCACATATTGTTCACAACATATCAGACGATTTAAGTTTATTAGTGACATTTATGGATTCGTGATGATATGATTAGTTTATTTACAAGTTTGTACAAGTAACAATTCATCATGAAGGTCAATCCGAGGTTAAGCGTAGTTTTGGCAAAGTTACGCGTGAGCGAGAATGATATATGCTTAGGCGTAAACTTACGCGTAAGAAATGTTACGTGCAGGAAAAGGAGACCTTATGCGTAGAGCTTATGCGTAGGCATATATTAACCTTACGCGTAAGGCTACTCGTAGAGTTGACCTTATGCGTAGAGGTCATCACACGCATATCCTTCACGGGATACGCGTAGTCCATTGTAGAACCTGCGGCGTAATAGTTATGCGTAGGATTTATTTTACGCATAACTTGACTACGCGTAGGGTAATCCTTATGCGTAGAGAGTCTAATGACCTTGATTCTGAGTGTTAAGCGTAGCAAAGCCTGAAATAAATCCATCAAATCATCAACATTAACACAAACCTTCATTTTATCAACAAAAATGGCATGAATCATTCATAAACCAGTTACGCGTAGAAAGTCATACGCGTAGGTCAAAACCCTAAGGGTTATGACTTACGCGTAAGTTTTCTAACCATGGGATTTGCATCAAACAGATTCTGGTAGTTCTAAGATGTTGTATGAGCTTATAGACCAAGTTATAACATCTAACTCATGGTGAATCAAAAATACCCAAACTTATGAACCTTAAACCCTAATTTCAAATTATGAATAAATCGGTGTTTACGGGTAGTTATAGAAGCAAGGATATAATCAATTCAACATCATATAAACATAACCCAACAATCTTTTAGACCAAAACACTTCACATTTGGAAAAACCCAAATCGACTCATAAACCCTAGTTTTCAAAATTCATCAATTTTAGTTTCTGGGTGGATTTTGATGGTTAAAATGTTATCCTTGATGTGTAAGAAACGTTTTGAGACAATCCATTTTACCCCAAACATACACACAATGATTGTGTGTTCATACGCTTATGCGTAGAACACATAATCACGCGTAAAAAACGTTTTAGGAAAAGGATTTGAATGAAATTAAAAACCTTTGCTTAGAAACATGTTTTACTCAAGAAACAACTTACAAAGTGATGATCAAAAGCACAGAATTCTTGAGTGATTATTAGGCGTAGGATCCTTTAAGGTTTAGAATACAAATGAGAAGTGAAAGAGTTAGGTGGAGAGGATTTTTATTAAAATAGTCTTTACCATTTTGACAGTTTTGGTCCCTCCACCTTTTCCATTTTCATCCAAAGCTTTTTAACTTCCATTTTTGGTTACCAAATGAAGATTTTAGGAAAGAAACTTGACGACACTCCCCCTCGACTTGAGAAAATAATGAAAGGTTGTTAATTAAAGTCCGAGGAGTGTCTTTGAACCAGGAAATGTACCACCATTTGTAAGAGAATCAACCGAGATGTGATAACATGCAAGTACACAGATGTTTTGAAACAGTTAAAGGATTATTTTCTCCCCCTCAACACTTGATCGGAAAAATAATTAATTTTGAAAGATAAAAGTGTTGACGGAAGAAATGTACTTGCCATGTTGAAAGAAATATAGATTAGGAGAATATTTTTGATGTTTTATCGGATTTTATATTTTTGTATTTTGTTTTTGAAAATTTATTTACAAAAGATGTTTTGGTGTTTGATAGGTTTTTAAGACTGTTTTAAAAGGTCATCCAATTCCTCTTGAGTCAAACACCTCATACCAATTCGGTGGACCAACTCATTAAACCTAGCGGGAGGCAAGGCTTTAGTGAGAAGATCGCCAATTGGTATTCAAGTACCACAAAGTATAATTCAACGGTGCACTGCTCCACGTGGTCCTTGATGAAATGATAGCGTGGATCGATGTGCTTTGATTTCGAGTCTTTGGGCGAGTTGCGAGATTGCAATGGCACTCCGATTGTCATGATACATCGGGATTCATCAACACGTAACCATAGTCTTTGAGTTGTGTTCTCATCCAAATGACTTGAGCACAACACGCGGACATGGCTACATATTCGCCTTCGATTGATGACGATGTACAATCCTGCTTCTTTGATTGCCAAGACACCGGTTTATCACCAGAAATTGTAGAGCTCTCAAGTACTTTTCCTCGAGTCTAAGCATCCTGCGTGGTCGGCGTCTAAAAGCGATTAGTTCAAAACCGAATCCTTCGGATACGGATCCCCAAGTTAATGGTTCCCTTGATGTATCGGAGGATTCTTTTAGCCTCGTAGAGGTGGGTTTCCGTTGGTCGCGATCGATAACGAGAGCATAGATAAGCGGCAAAGACAATATCAGTCGCTAGTCGTTAGATACATGAGGACCCAATAATACTTGGTATTTGGTAGGGTCAACCAATTTCCATGTAAATCAAAGATCTAACTTCTTGGTATGAGTCATTGGTGTGGGATAAGTATCACAGTTTTCATTCCAAATTTGTTTAACAATTCAAGGGCATATTTGGGTGACTCGAGAAAAATACCACGGGGTGATTGATGAACTTGCGGTCCTAGAAAGAATGTAAGTTCACCCATCATGGACATTTCAAAATTTTTCTTCATTAGTTTTGCAAAAGCGATTGAAAACTTTTTATGTTTAGACCCAAAAATGATGTCATCCACGTAAATTTAAACAATTAAGATATGTGCCCCGTGATATTGTATAAAAAGAGTCGGGTCAACCGAGCCTTTGGTGAAATTATTGGCAATGAGGAAAGATGATAGCTTATCGTACCATGCCCGAGGGGCTTGTTTGAGGCCATAAAGAGCTTTGTTCAGTTTGTAAACATGGTTCGGGAACTCGGGATCAACGAATCCATCCGGTTGGTGACTTAGACCGTTTCTTTAAGTTGTCCATTGAGAAAGCGCCGTTTTGACATCCATCGATGAACCGTCATATTCATATGAGTCGCGACGCGAGGAATATCCGAACGACCTCAAGACGAGCAACCAAAGCAAAGATTCTTCAAAGTCTATTCCTTCTTCCCGACGATAACCCTTAGCAACTAGACGTGACTTGTTTGGGATGACGCCCTTGACATCCAATTTGTTTTTCCAAATCCATTTTAGACCAATGACGTAGACCCTGTTGGTCTTTCAACCGATTCCATACTTCAAGACGTTTGAATTGGTGAGTTCTTCTGCATGGATTCAATCCAGTTGTCTTTAGTCATTGCGTCTTTAAAGTTTTTAGGTTGATTGGCAAGACGGTGAGTGCATAAATGCAATGTTCACCGTCTCGAGTGAAGACGTTGTCTCGTAACGATCGGGTTGATTCGGGTTGCCAATAATGTTAGCCGAGGATGGTCTTTTGTCCATCTATGTGTAGAGGTTGATGTTGGTATACATTGTGCAGATTACGAGGATTCAAATGGTTTGTTGAAGATTGCGACATCCGGTGCAAGCGATCTCATTAGCAAACGGTTGAAAACGATTTGGATCAAAATCTGCGGTGGGGTACTTCATTCGAGAATATCATCGTTGGTTCATCATTGTTGGAGGCGGTATGTTCAATCTGTTGTGTTGGAGTCAATTGGTGTAGGTGCATCTTCAATGTAGTTGTTGTAGCAGTGTATCGGTATAGGAATATTATCGGGTTGTGCGGTGAAACATCGGATACACGAGAGCACGTTCATCAATATCGTCCGCGAGCGGAGGAGCAAATAACCTTTCCATTTGTTGACGAGTTAGGCGAGGGCTTTCTTGGTGATGATGGGGTTGAGGAAGTTTAAGCGGTTGTGACGGGTTCTAAGTGTTATACTCGAAGCCATTTCCGTGAGTTCATCGAAATGAGCATGAATCGTTCCATTACCTCTTTAGTTCGACGATTCCGATTCGGAAACCTTTAGAATTGTCACAAGATCCAATAAAGACTCCAATATCGCTTTTGCTTTGAGCTTTCCAAAATCATCACGATCATTATTCGGATAGCAAAGGATCAAAATACATGAAAGTGTTTGAGGTTCGGTTTATAGTTGTGGACAAGCTCGAAAGGTGTTTTGTTGTGGCGTTTTATGATCATAGAACGGTTTTGAGTATAGCATGCGATGAATACGACACGCCCATAAGTAACTGAAGTTTAGCATTGATTAACATTGTTCTTGCAGCTTCCACTAACGTTCGGTTTCGTCTTTCAACAACTCCGTTTTGTTCGGTGTCCGCAATAGATGTTTGATGTGAATTCCCACTTTCTCATAAAATTCACGAAGGTTTTGTTAACAAATTCGGTTCCTTTGTGCGTCCGAATAATTACGACGGTGTCATGAGCTGAACACGTATCTTTGTGAGAAAGGTGATGATCATTTGTGGAGCTTGGTCTTTGCTACGAAGAAAGTAGACCCAAGTCCATCGTGAGTAGTCATCAACAATTACTAAGATGTAGCGTTTGCCATTGATTGTTTGCACGCGCAGATCGGGCCACACAAATCCATGTGAAGAAGATGAAGCACATGTTGAGAGTCGTGTTCCACCTTTGAAGGAAAATGAGCACGAGTGCTTTTCCTTGTTCACAGTGAGCAAAGGTGATCTTTTGAATACCGGAATCGTGGGAGTCCTTCAACTAGTTTGTGTCGAGCAAGGTTGGTGATGGTTTGAAAGTTTAGATGTGAGAGACACGGTTGCCATAGCGTGGATTTTGTAGATGTTGCCTTTGAAAGTAAGCGGATGGGAGAGGAAGCAACCATGTCTTGCATAGAGATAGTGTAGAGACTAGAATTACGCGAGCGGACATAAGTTCATTTCCTTGTAGATCACGAATGAAACAAGTTTTCTCCCGAAAGCAACCTCCAAATCTCCATCACAAAATTGACCCATCGAAAGCAGTTGTGACCGAGGCCTTCCACATAGTAAACCTGCTGATTTCGATGTTCCCATTAACATAATCTCCGTAGCCCATGATGGCTGCAAAGTGATCGCTCCCGAATCGGCGGTGCCAATGAACTTTGCAATAAAGTTTGATAACAGTTTAAGGTTGCTCTGTCATGTGTCCGGAACATCCGCTATCAACAATCCAGAATGATCTATCACCGCATTACACACGGCGACACGGATGGAATAGAAGTAGATGTGGAACCCAAATGTTAGAGGGTTCAAGCGTGTATATTAGACATACACACATTGAGAATTTTAGGCATCCACTTAAATCCTAGTGTGTTATATATCCATTTCGCCATCCGTAACTACTCTTTGCTTTAGTCTTAGTGAAAGCACTAGGTGGTACTACATTCTTAGGAGGTGAAGCGGTAGCTACTTGTGATAGCAATGGTTGCCTTAGAATCTAAAGAAGGTGGTTTACCAAGCACGGACTTAGAATGATTAGTGGGCCTAGAGGTATTCCGATTCTTAGGATCCCGTAATCGAGAGATTAAAGCTTTAGCAACACATTTGTCATGACAATCGAATTCATACTCTTTCGACAAATAACACAAGGTGCATCGATCAATATCAAAAGTACTTAACGGTTTAGCATTCGTTACATCACTATTTCTATTACATTTGCCGACGTAACATCTATAGTGGAAGCAACATGATTTTTATTCAGAGACCTAGGTGTTCTTCTACTTTAGCATTCCTTATTGATCTTTTCTTAGGTCGCAACTTCCTATTCTTCGATTGAGTGCTCCTAGGTCGTGAAGTGCGGACATTTGGAAAGATGCAACTATTCTGTTTCAAGAGAGGAAACACATTAGCAACTTGTGATTAGGCAATGGGAATTCTAGGTTCACGATTACTAAGTGTGACTGGTGCTAGTCTCTTAATCACGAGGCGGAAGTTGTTCATACTTTCCTAACATTTCCGTAACTTAGAGATGGTGTGAATCGATCTTGATTTTCGTAAGCGAATATTACCAAAGAAAATTCATGACTTCTCTAGTGTGAGCAAGATAGTGATCAAGTTCGTTTGATGCTTCATCTCGAGTCTTTTGAGTAAATCAAATATGACACCATATTCTGCTTAACTTTTAAAAGTTCTTGTTCATATTTTGAGATTTGACTTTTCAAAGACACGCTTTGATCATCCAGTTGCTCAATTTTAGGATCAAAAGATTTTGCACTCAATTGAGCGATTTTCTTTGAAAACTAAGTTGATGGTTGTGAATATCTTTTCACACCAATGAAGACGACGTTTTGCATTGTAAATTTCCGTGTAATCGTTTATTTTCGACTTTTAAAGACTCGATCCGAAGCACATTATCGGTGTTCTCAACAAGAATAACAGTTTCAACAATATCGCTAGAGATATAATCGGATGCAAATGGCAAGGCATGAAGTAACACAACATTATGGATATCGGCACGGATAACATCTTCCAAGAGTCGATCAACATCTTTTCTCAATAGTTTCTTTTTGCGTTTTGTGTTCGAATAGATGTTTCATTTTCGAAACGTTTTCATTACCCAAGTTCCTTATGAAAATCCTTTTCCCGTGCAATTGCACAACTTTTCAAGTTTTTAACATTAGGTAAAAGATTTTCCGAAAGATGTCTCTTTGTTCTCGCGCAGAGGCGATTGAAAATGTTCAACTTTGATTTCGATCGATATTCTATCTCATGTTGTAAAATTTTGAGGTCACCATGAAAATGTCAAAATATCAAGGATTTTTCGATTTTCGGGTTTTGAGTTTACTTCACTAATGGAAGGTAAAGGACCATAAGTTTGTGCAAATTTTTTGGGATTAACATTAGAAGACTCGGTGTTTTGATGATAACCTTGGTGTGTTAGAAGAATCCGTTGGTGACGAAAGTGACCGCGTTTTATAATTAAAAGGTTTGTTATAAACAACATTTTTAATTTTGATCGACTCTCGTCTTCGCATCTAATTCCTCTTGACGATGATATTCAACAACACTCATGTGAAGATTATCAATTTTGTATTACTGACCGGAAACTTCGTGGAGTTGGTTTGAATGTTTTTAGTGAAAGCTTTGGTTTGTAATCACCGGATTTTTCCATATCCTTTGGATTGGGTTTTAAGGTAAACTTTTCAATAGTCATTACGGATTCACCATGTTTGTAAACAACAGTTTTAAACTCTTTAAGTTTGTTTTTCAAGCCGAGAATTTCTTCAAGAAGGTCATCTACCGATTCGTTGAATGCTTTTTGTACGGAGAACTGCTTTTGACAATTTAACAACTCACCTTAGCTTTTGATTTTCCAAGGTGAGGCGTTAATTTGCTTTTTATGTTCATGTTTGATTGTTCTAATTCGGACAACAAAGCATTCTTCGAGGCGGCTAGATCACGATCCGTCTCTAAATATTTTTCGTTTTGATGAGATTTTGCAAAAGCGGCTTCAAAACCTTTTCACGGTTTTCTTGAGTTTTGAAAAATTTGAGTTGCATTTGTAAGCATTCAAAATCCTTGGTTAATGATTGCATTTTACTTTTAAGGATTGATTTAATGCATAACATTCCTCCATTTTGATTTTATGGTCTTGAATTAACCGAGCAAAATCGGATGAGGCAACAGATCATCTTGTTCAACGTGAGTCTCAACATGATCATTCTTTAGATCCTCAAATACGACCACGAGTCAATTTGATTATCAAAGGAAACCATAAGGTCATCTTGATTGTCAAATGTAACTACTGTGGTTAACTTGAAAATCATCAAGAAGATGTAGAAGACTCATTTTGAGCGATCGATCCGCTTGCGGATTGAATATTGGCGGAGATATTAGTTCGGATATGATGATGGTTTGTTCGGCACTGAGACAAGCCATCGATGTCATACACTGAGCTCAGATCACTCATGTGCACTCATGCATATTAGCCATCAACATAACAAATGCATTAGCCCGCAAGTCCTCCATATCATCATCGAGTGCGCATCCGCCATATAGCTCTGTTCTTTGTCCGTGAGAGATCCACCACTTCATCCTGAGAGCCAAAAGTAAGGCCTCTTTGAAATAAGCACGCCCTAGTCCTTGGCTTTGGGCATGCATTAGCCAGTGTCCCTTCTCATTGCGGTTGTAGCATCTAAGACCATTTAACCGATTCTCGAGCATTTCCTGTTCCACCATTTGAGCTCTGTTGTTATTCCTACCCACAAGATTAAACCCTTGACCACCGCCCATCCGACGCACCATAATCACGATCTCGAACTTCAACACGTCCATTGTTCACAACAGACTTGAGTCCGTGTGTTAGATGAGGAACGAATACGATTGTTGGATTTGTTGGTGTAACGCCAAAAGCATTAGCAATCATCACAAATCCTTGTTGCAATGCTTGAACGGATCGATTTCCTCAAGAGCTTCACCGACATATGCTTGAGCATTGTTCTTTGTATGGAACCAATTGATTTTGTTGAGGTTGGGACCGTGAAGGTGTGTTTGAAGCAGTTGGTTGAGTTCTTTGGTTGAGAGGCATAATTCATTGAGCATACAAGGCAAGTTGTTGATTGTCCGGTTGTATTGCTTAGCAATTTGAGTACGGATAATCCTTTCGATCAACTTCCTTTTCATGAGGCTTCAAGTAATCGTACAACAATCCATAAGTAGAATGATGCATATTCTTCGCTTGACGGAGAAAATGACATACTTCTCCCATTCGGACCAAGACTACTCAGAACTTAGTATTCATCGCAATTCTTGGCATGATGATGTTATGTTTATCCAAATCATTGATGATATCGAAAATCGATGATGATAGGACTCTAGTGTCTCCGTGTTCAATCATGAAGTGTTCATAAGCCAAGTAAATTTTGAATTCCAAATCCTCCCGATTGAGTACATGATCCTTCCATAAGAAGACGAATATGATCCCACATTTTTGTGCAGTTTTTGAGCATCAACACTACGAAGAATTGGGTTTGGTAATCCCAAGAGGATGTATTCCATTTCAAGTTCATCGACTTCATAGTGTAGAAGTTACAGGATTTAAATGCAATGATAGCAATGTTGGTTTGTTCATCTCTTGGTGGAACAGCAGTTGGATCTCCGGCACAATGACGATGAGGCATCTCAAATGGACCTTCAAGATAACCTTCTTTAAGAACTTTCCATGTGGCTTCTTCGGATCACAAAACCTAAAGAACCTTATCACCCATTGATCGTAGTTTCGGAGGAGCATTGGATGTCTATCAAGTGATCCACTTCATGAATTGATTGTTGGTCGCTTAAAGCTTCACACATCTTAGCAAACCAAGTGGGTTCCTTCATAGTGGTCCGTGATGGATGTTGATTGAAATCGGTTGTGTAGGGTTGAACTTGAAGGCATGGTTGTGGTTGAACCATTTGTGGTTGTGGAATTGCACCAAGTTGTGGAGTATGTTCTTGATTAAATTGTTGTTGATATATAGCTTGTTGTTGATTCCATTGTTGATGTTGTGGAGTTAATTGTTGTTGTTGTTGATGAGTATAAGTGAGGGAAATAGTTAGAGTATGGTGGTTGAGACATGATGATGAACTTGTGTGGTAAAATTGGATCTTTGTAGTCGAATGAACCTTTGTTGATGAAGTGTCCTTAGGCGAGAAAAGACAAGAACCAAGTAACACTTATGCGTAAAACACCAAAAGTTACGCGTAACAATAAGGAGTTACTGCGAGGTTTTAGCTACGCGTAAGTAGGAAAAACACTAAAGTTAAGCGTAGACAAAAGTTAGGCGAGAAACGAGGCGTGGGATTACCTTATCGAGACCGTAGTTTACGCGTAGTGAATCTTATGCGTAGGAATTCTCACGCCGTAAGCTTATGCTTATGCGTAATTTTAGGGTTTGTGCCCAAATGATCTTTTACACTTCACGATTGCAAAAGATATCTAAAGTCGACGATTTTCGAGACTTATCCAAGTAAGAAAACACGGAATAAACCGAAAATTGAAGATCAAACCAAGGAAAATCTTACGCGTAATATTAGGGTTTTGATACGTGGGATTACTCGTAACTTTGATTCGCCCAAATGTGTTTCTAAACAAGTTTTTGTTATGGAATAGCTTCAATAGTACCAAAAGAACACAAAAATGTGAAATTTGATGTACCAAAAGCGCTAGACGGTTACGCGTGAGAACGACACCCACGAACAAAAACAAGCTTAAAACGTAAATCCACGCAGAAGTTTGAAACTTTTTGTTAAAAGCAGTATTTTAACACCTCAAAACATTGAAAGTACAAGAATCTTGGATTAAAAAGTGTAAAAACGTGTTTTAAGATAACCAAAGATTGTGTTATCTTTACGTAAGAACCTTAACCAAAAAAACTTCAAAAACAAACGAGTACACCCAACTATTTGGCGATTGATACCATTGTTAGGTCACTAGTTTTACAAACACAAGTTATAAGAGAAGAGATAAGGCGATTGAACAAGTAAACAAGCACACATACACAATATGAGTAGCACGGTTAGGCGTAGCAATATGTGTGAAAAGAAAACTTGAACAACCAACCCTCAAATGAGGGTTTACAAGAGTTTATATAGGCAAGGAGCTAGGCAACACTCCTCTCCTTCCCTATTCCTTATTGGGCTTGGATCAAGCTTATGGGCCTTCTACATAAGCTTGACCTTAAACAAACATAAAGGCCATAATAAAGCTACCTATTACATATGAAATATAAATACTTGAAATCTTTGTTAGGAGTGATTCCAATGGGATCGAGTCAAGCTAGTGACTCGGTAATCAAAAACAAGAGTATACCACATGGGTTTTCACCGTGAGTATCACCTAGTGTGGGGAGTTGCCCTACTGTTGTATATAAGTACTCTCTAAAAAAAAAAAAAAAAAAAAATGTATATATCAAAAATAAAATTATGGCGATAGTATTTCCCTTTTATGTTCTCTGTTTCGGCATAACTGCGGTACTTTGAATATTGAGGCAATATTCATTTCTAGTGTGGGGAATTCTCACGAATTTTATCATGTAATTATACCACCATTCCCGTTTTTGGCCAAATTTTTTGGAGTAAGTGTTTTCACTTACTCGGCAAATGGTAATCATCCGCCATATCTAACACACATAAAGATTGGCTAATCCAGAGCAAACGGCTCTTGGTAAAGATATCTCAAATCCGTTTATGGCTTGCAATTTGCCCAAAATTGTATGGTGTTCAACTCACCATATCTTTAATTAGTGAAAAGTTGGCTAGCCCGCAAGTTTATGGCTTGTGGTAAAGGCGCTTGAAATCCATAATTGGTAATCACTCACCAAAGATAATATTGATAATTTATCTAAGAGATGGCTAGTCCGTATAAACGGTTTACGGTAAAGACAAATCAAAACCGTTGAAAAGCGGTGATTTGCTCAAAATCATTTGGTTATCATTGTGCCAAGGTTCTTACTTGAACTAAAACAATTGGCTACTCCGTAGTAATGGCTTTTGGTAAAGAGATGAAATCCATTAATTTTTCTCAAAACATTGCTAGGACTAGCAATATCTTAGTGTGGGATTGATGAGTGTCTCAATACTCATCATTTTTGTACCATTTAAACTACAAAACATCCGAAAACACTCTTAAATGCATCAAAATGATAAAATATCACAAATAAGTGTTTTATGTGTTTTAAATGCAAAATATCAAAATCGATGAAAACGTATCAAGTTTGCATAATTGGCGCTTTAGTCCCCAAGTTTCAAAAGTTGTCAAAACAGTCCTTGGTAATTCAAAATAAAGAAAATGTTATTTAAAGTCCCTAGGGATTCATGAGTTGTCAAATTTGATCTTTGAAATTTAAAATTGCAAAATGACAACTTTAGTCCCTCAACTTTGAAAAATGTCATAAATAGTCCTTGGATATTTAAAAATGGAAAATAATAAAAATTAGTCCTTGTACTATTCATATTTGGCAGGAATGGTCCTTGTAATAACTTTGGAATAATGGCAGTTTCAGTCCTTGAAGTTGGCAGAATTTACAACAATGGTCCTTATGTATTAAACAAACCAAATGGACCCCTTGTAATATTAAAACCCCAGCCAAAATCAAAAATAACCCCTGTCAAACATGTGACCCCCCCATTGTGAACCCCCTTCATATTAATACCTCGGTCAAACAAAGTCAAACGCGCGCCCAAACCAGGTTCATTGTTCATCGTCCTCACCTCAACTGTAAAACCAAAATCAGAGGTGGTTTCCACCTTTCCACCTCACCCTAACAGCTGTATACCCACTCCCCTCCACCTCCACATCCAACAAAACTCTTTAATTGCTTCAAACCACTTCTTCTGCTCATGACTATTTTGGCGCCAAAATGCCAAATGGACGAATATGATGATTTTGACCAATCCAATGGTTGGAATGAGGTGGGATATGTTCAGAGATGTCGACAAGAGTTGAAAAGATCTTTATAAAGGAGGAAGAAGCAATGTAAAAAGTTATCAAGTGTAATTTTAATTTGTTTATGTCGTTTTAATTAGTTTTCAAATACCAGTGTAAATTTAAGCTTCCAAGTACTCTGTTTAAGTTATTTCAAGTGAATGTGAACCTTTTCGTTTCAATTTAGTTGTTAAGCTTCATTTTCGTGTTATGCAATTTTCCATGTTCAAAAATCTCATGTTAAGATCAAATGTTGTTTGTAGGCATTGTTAAGGACTGAATAAGCAAATATAAGCTCCTAGAAAGCTTATTTAAGCTTTTAGAAACCTTTAAAATCAGTTTAGAGCTATAATTCAAAATTACCAAAAATACAAAAAAATTAGCTAAAATAAAAATCAATGGAGAAATGATAAAGAAGTCGAGGATTGACTTTGGATTGCTTTTTGGTTTAGAGCTTCTTGGGAAGCTATAGGTGTGATCTCGGGCCTTGGTTCTCTATTTTATGCTTGAACTCATCTTGTAAGTCATTTCTTAAAAATTTGCAATTTTAAGTATAAGTGTTATAATCTAGTTAATTTTAGCTTAAATCTGTTTAAATATAATTAATATAAGTTAATCAATAGGTTACTTGATCTAAAAATCTGTTTTAGTTCTCAAAACTTCAAAACAGCCTCTTAAAGGACAGTTTGGATTTGCTTAGTTATCTGAGATAGAGGCTTGTTGTGTTGTTATTTGTTGTTGTTCTAAGTCACATTAGGACTTAATAGCTCAGTTCTACCAATAAAACCAGTCCTCATTAGTTTAAAAGTCAAAATCATCTTTAAAATCATCTTAATAGTTAACTGTTAGAAATTATATTGTGAAATTCATCATATTAGCTTATCTTGTTACTTTAGCTTAATCTTATCTTATTATAGCTTAATCTATCATAATCAATGAGTAAATTTGATCCTAAGTTCATCAAGGTCAACTTATTTGGTTTTCTTAAAAAGTCAAACTTTCCAATATAGTCGTTTTTGAATAAAATGGATAATTTTATATAGGATTCAATATTAAGTTTCATACTTTGTGCTTTTGGGATATTAAAATTTAGCTGCTTAACTTAATTAGAGAAATATAAGTTTATATCTACTTAACTTATAAACTGCTTATTTCTTTGTCTCTTTTAAGCACTTTTTCAAAAACATGCCCTGTGCATCAGTTTTATAGATTTTTCTCAAGCTTATTCAGAGCTCATTAGTGAGTACTAGCTTGTGTACCTTAGCTTTTTGAGAAGCTCACCTAGCTATCTCAAAGTTCCAAATTTAGTCTTTCCATTTGTAGCTTATTTGATAAGCCTGCTTATGGCTTTTTGTTTGTCCCATTCCATTCAGTACAATGACCAGTCATGGTTTTTCAGTTTCTTCATAAGCTTCTCCCAAGCTTATTAGAGTAATCCAAACTTTGTTAATTAGCTTTTTAGAGAGTTTAGCTGGTTAACTTGTTAGTTCCAGTGGTTACTTTCATTTCCTAACTTATTTCAGTGCTTAAATTTAAGCTTGAAAGTGCCTAGATACTCAAACAAGACAATCAGTGTAAGTTTAGCTAAGTGCTTATTTGTAGTTTGTTTAGTGCTTATTTCTAATTCATTTTGCTTTTCAGCTTGTTAAATTAGCTTATTACAAGTTTCTTAGCTTATTTTCAGATTCACTCTTGCTTATTTCTAGCTTATTAGCCATCTTGGCTAAATATTGAGCTTATTCCATTTTTGCTAACTGTTAAGCAATCTTAACCTTATTCTGTGCTTATTAGTAGTTTTTATAAAAAGTTGTAGTTATAAAATTTGCTAATCTAATTGTGCTTAATAAGTTTGTAAAATAAAAAGTTTAAAAAGAAAATAAAAAATAAAAAGCCAGTGCTGGGATTCGAACCCTGGCTACCCAGCTCACCACACACACTCACTACCATCTGCCCTTGGGTCTTTGACTGGTTATACCTTGCACTTTTTAATTCTTAACCTTTGTTTTCCAGTTTAGCTTATACGAGTTCATTAGCTTATTTCTAGCTTATTAAAACAAGCTTTTTCAACTTTTGTATTTTTCTTAGCTTGGTATTGTTATAAAGTATTTTACAAAAAAGTTTCAGAATTTTCTGAATAGTTTTAGTATTTTTAATCATTTAATTAGTTTAAATAAGTAATTAATTCATAATAAAAATATAAAAGTCAAAAAATATAAATCTTTTTCTAAAATTTTCTTTTGTCATATAGTAAGTAAGAAAATTGTTTTCACACTCGTAGGACTTTTATTTCACAAATTTTACGCTTTTACTATGCACTGCGTAATTTTATACATAACGACGTTTTCATTCTAGGTCACGTTTTTAGATAATTTAGGTTTACGTTTTAATTAAAATAGTTTATTTAAGTTATTTTGTTTTATAAATCTAAGAAAACATCATTTTAAAAATAGTGATAGCGTTTATTTAATATAATTTATCTTTTAATTTTCTTTAATTTGCATTTAAGCCCCCTGTAATTTACAAAACTTTTCTTTAGGTATAAATAATCCAAAATCCTTCTCGATCACTATCCTTAGTGATTATTCGACATCTGAATTTGTTCAAACACCATTAAGTCTCCGTGGGACTTAACGACTGTGGAAACACTATACTCTTCGATCTTAATTGCATTTGTTTCGAATTTGTTTGAATTTTATTACGGTTGACCATTCACAAGTGGTTAGCTTGTGTGATAAACTTATTTGTTTGGGAGCGAACCATTTACCATGATGAACTTCAACGAAATTGCTTAATGGCGTGTAGTGATCTTCACAAGTTTGGGGATCACACTTTGAAGATGGTTAGGGACGGATTGGCTTATAGGTTGAAGGATATACGTCAAAAGATAGGGTCTCCTAAGCGATGGAATTCTCGTGATCGAAGGGATGTAAGGAGGATCATCAAAATGATTGATGAAAGGTTGTATAGAAGGATCGAGTTCAAAACATTGGAAAGCTTTGTTGGTGGTCGACCTAGGATTAACATCACCGGCTATCAACGCCCAGGTTCGCACTCACGAAACATCATTGGACTTCACGGTACCCTTGAACCGCTTCTTTCATTATAAATTTGGATGTGTGATTATATATGTTCATGGCTTGTGCACACATAACAGATGTACAACCCGTAATTGTCAAGAAAGGACCCCGTGGTACGCTTGCCACAATCCTTATAAAAGGAGCGAAAGCTTCTTACTTTTGAGTAAAACCTATCAAACCTTTCTTTTTCAAGGTTTTGCTCAAAAGGACAAGTACTTCCCGTATGATTTTCAAAACCTCAACCGTTTATATCACTTGTTGAGGGGAGTACTTGAGTTAAAACTTTGTTCACAAATTGTTCATAGTGGTCATCTTCCCAACACTCGAAATGGTCATATTTTTTTCAACTTTTCAAAATAACATTTCATATGCCATTTTGAGGTGGAGAAATTATGTGATAGGAAATATGTTGTGTAAATGCAAATGAATCTTTGTGTAATGACTTAACCAACGAATTGACGATACTAAACTGTTAGTAACCCGAAAAGACTTGTCAAGGACGGTAATAATTTCAAGCTAGTTCTCTAGTAATGTAAACGTGTCTCGAAAGGACTTGTCCAAGTAGAATGTACCATTCGAGAAACTCTTGGTAGACATGAACTCGACGGTATGACAACCTTCGAGGCTTGTCTACACCTTCAAGGTAGTTATTAGAACTAGTTGTCACCTAAAAGTCGACAATGTAACTCTTTAACTATGCAACGTAACCGTGTCTCGCGGGGATTGTCTATCTTGAGTTGATCAATTCATAAAGTGCGCTCCTTTCCCTTTGTGTGATTTCGTAAAACTTCTAAGCACATGTGGAGGGGAGTATTTCGAAAATCTAAAACTCTTGAAGTGTTCAAACATGTTTTCATTCACAAACACTTTGAGAGATTTTCATGAAAAATGGTTTTATGGCAATGGAGTTATAAGGAGATTAAGGTTAGGAATAACAGTCCTATGATCCTTGAGCCGGAGGATCTACCCAAGGACATCACAAATAGTTAGTACTTAGAAGTCCTTAGGTACGATTATAAAAGGAGAAAATGAGAATCGGAGAAAGAAGGAGTTGAAGAATTAAAAGAAATGCAAGGAAAGGGTGAAAAGAAATAGCCTCCAAATTATTCAACTTAGAGCGCATAATCGGTTCAATTCATATACTCTTGGTTGTCACTTAGTGACGCCGGTATTGAAGATTAAAAGTCGTCATGGACCCAAATGGCGCATGCACTATACCTTCTTAGCCACTCAATTTTCTCTCAAAAGAAGCTTGTTTCATTCTCACGGGAACCCTACGTAAACTATTGGCTTTCTCTTAGAGATTCTTTGGTATTGAAGAAGGACACCTCTCCCTAGTCTCCGCTCAGAAAACCAAACGCACTATTGAGTCTAGAGCCATGAGATTCATCAAAAGATCTCTTAGGTACACTTGACATTTCATCACTTGATGTTCAACAACAAGAACATCGGTGGTACGTTATCGAGTCCTTCATGATCTTAGCAATCTGTCAAGAACATTTTGAGAGGTTCACAACCGTGATCCTCGGTGATTGAATGGAAACTCTGCCGGTCAACATCAAACAGCCCCGACAAAGCAGGTCACTTCGGTACCTCCCATGGATTACGCCTAGTGTGTCTCAAACGGTCTCTGATCGTGAGGTGATGCTTCGTTTACCTCATTGACTCATCTGAATCTGAGGTGTACTTGCACATCGCGTTATCTCACTTGTGGGACTCCAGTTCGAACGGCCTTTGTAAGAATTAGAGTTGTGTTTTCACACTATGTTGTTAACACTCTCGAAGTTCAAACTTGTAAGTTCCGAATCCGCTTATTACTAACCGTTCTCATGTTTTTTCTTATGGAAGCTCGGAGCGGGATGATCGTGCAGATTCTTCTCATGCTCACGCCAACATCATCACTAATGGAAGTTCTATCCAAAAGCAACACAACAGATCGGAATGATTCTTCGTCAAATCAAAGAATCTACAACGTTAAAGACTTAAAGAACTTCATCGAGATCGAATTCCAACGTCAAAGAGCGTGTGAGCATGTTGAAGAATGACGTGGAGACACTTGTAGCACGAAAGCGAGCACTGATCTGAGACTTGATGCGACAACAACATACTATCACTTTCATCACAAAGAACAATGATCAAAGAACAAAGTTAAAGATGACGTCAAAGCATAAGCTGCTCAAAGAAAACTATCTCTACACCGGGAGATTGTTCGAATCAAGGCAATTCTTCTCACAAGAAAGAAGAATGTCAAAGATGTCAAAGCTACTATTACATCAACGCCTTCACTGTTTTCATCACCAACACTTAAGGGAGATTGTTGGAATCACTCCTAAACCTTAATTCAAGTGTTAGTTACTTATATGCAATAGGTAGCTTATTATGGCCTTTATGTTTCTTTAAGGTCAAGCTTATGTGAAGGCCCATAAGCTTAGGCCCATGTCCAATAAGGAAAAAGGAAGGAGTGGGAGTGTTGCCTAGCTCCTTGCCTATAAATAGTCTTGTATAACCCTCACTGGAGGTTGGTTGTTCAATTTATTCTCCATTTACACTCTACGCATAACCGTCCTTAGTATAACGTGTGTGTGGGTTTGTTTATTGTTCAACCGATCTTATCTCTTCTCTATTTCTTTCTATTAAGCTTATGTTGTAAATCTAGTGACCTAACATGATGTCATGCAATGGGTTATGGGTCAAGCTCTATAGGTCATGGGCTTTTGTTAGGAATTAGAAAATTCCAGGTATTAAAGAGTCGGTCACCTCAAGTATATGTAATCGTTAGAAAGCTCGTAGTCATAGTTCCTTTTAGTTAAGTAGTATTTAGTTAAGTAACACCGTGGAGGACGGACAGGTCTTTACCCACTGTATGCCTGATCCACAGCCCAATGTGTGGCGATTTATGTAAGACTATAAATACTCTCTACCTCCCAATGTGTTGGAGCTCATAATAATATCTTTCACTTTCTCTCACTAAGTTCCCTAAACCTCTAACTGTCTCTCTCTAGAATTCCACTTATACGCCTACTTATGTTAATGGTTTGATGTGTATGTGAAAACTAATATCTAACAATTGGTAGCAAGAGCCATGGTTTGATCATATCTTGCACATCTTTGGATTTCTAGTAGTTTTTAGGTGGTTTTTGAGTTTGAAAAAGCTTAGTGGTTTTTGCATCATTTGGGTGATTTCTAGTGTTAAAGTTTGGATTTTGATAGTACTTTTATGTTTAGAATCATCACAAGTGTTTAGGTTTTGATTTGGTTAAGCTTGAATCATCGTGGTTGGGTAGTTTTTGGATTGAAAAGTGATGTTTTTGTGGTTTTCTTGCTAGCGACTTGACATTCGGACTTCATTCTTCGTAGCGACTTGCTTTGCAATTTCGTGGCGAGTTACGATTTTGGAGCTAGCGACTTAGATCTAGCGATTAACGGTACAAGTAGTGGACTCTCCACCACGGGTAGCGACAGTGGTAGCGACTTGGTGCAGAGCGAGTTGCTCTTTAGCGACTTGTATTTTTAGCGACTTGGGTAGCTTAATTGTCGCCAAAATTTTGCTAGCGACTTGAGGCTTAGCGAGTTACTACTTAGCGACTTGCATTTGTCTAGCGACTTGGGACTCTAGCGACTTAGTGGTGTAGCTTAATTAGGTGTTAGCGACTTGGTGCATTATCTTCTAGCAACTTAGGTGATTGTTTACGGTTTTCTCTTGATTTAGTAAAATCCCGTGAAAGAATCTATTTCCTGTTTAATCATAGAGTTATAAAATCCCGTATAATCTGTTAACATATCTACCAACGTTCCTACTATCATCTCCATCGCTGTCGAGGATGTTCAAGCGGTGGCTCGAGATACTCGTCCACCCATGCTTGATGAATCGACTACGATTCTTGGGCTCAACGAATCAGATTATCTTGCCTTGGAAAGGAAAATGGTGTCAACATTCTCAAATCAATTGATGAAGGACCGTATCGAGTTCGACGACTAGAGATATACTTGATACTAATGAAGATGGAACTCCTATTTACGGAACAGACGGACCTAAAATGTATGATGAGCTTGATGATAAGGAGAAAAGAGATTCGATGCGAGATATCGTGGCTTCTAACATTGTTCTTCAAGGTCTTCCTAAAGACATCTACAAGTCGATCAATCACAACACCAAGCAAAGCGGTATGGGATAATGTCAAGATGCTTCTCTCAAGTTCGAATTAACTATGGAAGACAGAGAATCACAACTCTATGACGAATTTGAACACTTTAAGATGAAGCCAAATGAGTGTGTCTATGAGTACTATGTGAGATTTCATAAGTTGGTGAATGACATGAGAAACATCGAATGACTATGCCTAACATTCAAATTTGAACTCAAAATTTTGAACAACATGAATCCCGAATGGCACAAGTTTGTCACATTTGTGAAGCTCACTAAAGGATTGAAGAATACAAACTATGAGCAACTCTATGCCTTCCTCCTTCGAATGAGAGACATGCTATGTTTGAAAATTGATTCTCAATCGTTCAAAACCAACCGAGGAGAGACAAGCTCGCCTAATGACTCAAGCGCCTTCTACTCAAACATCGGAATCACAACCAAAGCTTCACAAGTCATACCCTTGGGTAATGGTAATCACAAACTCATTCCCGATCCTATGTTCAAACAAGATGATGTTGAAGCACCGTGGGTAACTTCATTAATCAACTAGCTCTTACGATTAGTCAAAACATGAATTCTCTCCACAAACCAACAACAACCTCGAACAAAGATCTAACCCACACAATCAAGCTTGTTAAAGATGGAAGGATCGTGGTGCAACCAGTTCGGAAAGACAAGTATGATCGGGGAAGAGGTGGAGCTGGTAGAGGTTATGTTGGCAACGTAATCGAGGAAGGAATGGTAACCAAGGTCAAGCTAAGCCGATCAAATGTTATAAGCGTGGTGGTGAGGACACATTGCAAGAAACCGCACATCTCCAAAGCGTCCGAGAATCACGATTACTTCAGAGATAAGATGTCGCTTGTACAAGCTCGGGACAATGGTCTTGCTTTGGATGAAGAGAATTCTTGTTTCTAGGCGAGGGCAATGCCAAGACCTATGATGTAGATGTGGATGAGCGGCCTATTCGGGAGATAGGTCACAATCATCGAATGCCTTTCAAGTCGTGATTGTGATGCATACGACTCGATGTGGATGATGGACCTACGGCACACACAATTTTTATGGCTAGCATTTCTCCAATGGTTTCTCCCAGGTCTCTTCTTCACCACAAGTGGCCCTTCCAAAGACAAACTCATCTCGGAGGTACTAAAACTATACGATGATCTTGATGTGCAAAAGATGCATGACAAAGTACTATCAATGAAACTATTGAATCAAATATTGAAAATATGGGTAATTCGACATTGTCCCATATGATCAATATGTGAAACAAAGTGAAAGTGAAGTTGTACCAAGTGATGCATCTTCTGCGATCAACAATGACTATGTTTCGATGAATACACGCATGTGCCCTCGATGATTACGTAATCTACGAACTAAATGCCTATAAAGAGCGTGTTGCTATTTATGAACAACGTGCAAAATTTGAGTTGACCACTCGTGAGCGGAAATGGATGACCAAGTGCGTCAGTCATTAGAAAAGTAATTTTAGAGAAGAAGTATTGAAACAAGAATTAAATTCCTTGCAAGAAAAACTTTCTAAAACAACTAAGCAAAACAAGAACTTCAAGATAATGTGAAAATGCTTAAGCAAGAATTTAATGCAAAGGAATCAAAACTCTTGAGAGACTTTTCTAATCTGAAAACTTTGAAAAACAAACTTGAAAACAAGTTGTACATACAAGGAAACACCATTCGATCGCTCACATGGTCACTAAACATAGAGTTCTAAGCGATAAGCATAGTGTTCCCATTATAGATAAACCCGACCACGAGTACGGAAAGATAGCAAAAGCGACTCAAAGTGTGATCTATGATGGCAATGAGATTCTTAAACCTAGACAAAAACCCGGTTGCGTTGAGTGCACAGAGGATGATAAGAAACTAGATGAAATCACTAGGGAAAGGATGAATAAGAAACTAAATGATCCTAAATGCAAAGAGAAAAAATAATTATCACTCCTCATGACTACAAGAAGGAAAACTGATTTCCTTGAACAAGTTTAAGCCTCGAGACATTGTTGACTCCCGAACAAGTCTTTCGGAAAATGGATTTAGATAAGCGAGAAAGTCGAAAACATTGTTGAAACAAACCCTCCCTTTGGAAAATGCCTAGAAGCATTGTGTATCCTCCTAATACACCAATGCATCTTGTTCCTAGAACAATTGCCACTAAAAGCAAGACCTTAATTAGCCAATCGTTATATTTCAACTATTTGTTGATTTTGAGAAAACTTGCAAGAAAAGGATCACACCCACTGGTATAAGCTGAAGGAGAAAGGGTTTTGAACAAATGAAAGAATGTTATTTAAGCGAGGTCATGCCTTTCTTTAAACTTCTAAAAGATCACTTTGAGAGTCTTAAAAGGGATAGAAAGCGATATTAAGGAATAGAAAGGAATTTGATGCAATGATAGTTGAAGTTAGTGACTATGATGAGTACTAAAATATAATGAGATTGAGAGGAAGAACTTGCATACATTAAATGAGAACCTAATTTCGAATGTATTGCTCAAGATGTGTTTTTCTTTGCTACAAACTGTTCCATTAATGCTTCCAAATTTCATGAATTATCGGTTGCCCGAAAGTCTCCCATGATCGTGTCATTGAGCTTGAAAAACTAATTTCGAACTAAATGGGAAAATTGAGCTGGATGATCACGACAATTTGGTTAAACATTTTCTAAACTAGAAGTTGAGCATTTTAATTTACAACCAAAATATCAATATCTTAAAGAAAATGTCAAAACTTCAAATATCAAGACATCATCGGATGCTCCAATTTGATGCGATTTTCAAATTAACAAATGTGATGAGCAGATTCAAGCTCGGTGCAACACGATCGAGAAAGTTGAAAGCCCAAATCTCTCCATTAAAGGGTCAAACGAACAATATGACAGCTCCCAAATGCCTCCTCCTTTAGATTCTCGGAATTCTCAAAAGTTTCATCTTCAAAACCTAGTAAATGCTTTACAAAGGAAAGCGAAAGTTTTCTAGAAGAAAATGAAAAGGTTAAACGTCATTTCAATGAGTTATTTGAATCAATTAAGGTCACTCGTAACAAAATAACGAAAAAATAGCTTCATTGCAAAAGGAAATTGAGAATCGAAGAGTCGTAAAGGGAAAATGCCAATGACCAATGGGAGAATGATGTATCAAAGGTTCACTCTTGTAATAGATATGCTTTATCTCATGACATATGTCCCTCCTCATCTAAGGAACAACAAACTTGCTATTCAAACATACTTCTCATCTCTTTAGGATTGCTTAGAATGTCTGCGTGAGATTGTTGAAGAGGATAAGCTAGAGAAACCTCATGATAATGCAATTGGACATGCATGCCTATATGCCAAACGATCTCAAGAAATCTTAGAATGCTTGATCACAATATGCCCAAAGTCATTAGGTGAGAGAGTTAATCCCTTGATTCCATGCTCGATGCCTAATGCAAAGTATGATATGCATTCGATTCCCAATGTTTTGAATGTGAACCGTAGTGTGCCTTTAAGTAGTTGATTCGGATCTGTCAATGCTAAGAAAGAGAACTCAAGTGTGCCTTCTAGGAGTACAAATCTCGGTACCTCTAGTTTTAAGAAAGTGAACCTTAGTGCACTGCATGTAGTTCAGATCCATCACATCTAAGCAGTGATGCAAAGAGTAGTTAAACCAACTAACGTTCCCATTCCTCTACAGGAGTAATCGGTGACATTAAACGGAGCGGTCAAAGTCTCAAGACAATACAAGGAATGATAGGACCTCTCAAGCTAAGAATGTGCCTTTGGAAGAGAGTAGAAGAACAATCTAGGAACTTTAAGCTTGAATTGAATAAAACGAATCGTGTTGATTCTAGTATTAGCCATAGGTGTCTTTGTAATTAATTCAATTCGATACTATTTGCAAAGCTTGTCTTGATATTGCTTGAATTACGCTTCTAATCATGAATGTGGTGTTAATGTTTTGCCTAATGATGTTAATTGTCCGATTAATATTGTTAATGCTAAAATTCATGCTAAGAAGGCTAAAAGGCAAAAATGAAAGAAAGTTAGAAAAGCGGTGGAACCCAGGAAGAACATTCAAGAAAATAGGCTTTTATTGGATACCGTTGGTCATAAGACTAATCGAGATAATGCCCACTAGAAAATGGATGCCTACTTGGTAGAACTATTCCCTTAAGAAGTGATCACTGCGTGTGAGCAGGCTATCTGAGACACTAATCGATCTATTCACAATGATTCCATTGCCTCACTTTCGATATGAATGCTTCTATTTTCGATGTGGGTGTTCCAATCATTGTTACTAACCAAATGGAACCCATTCTTGCATGGGGATCCCAATTATCCGATTATCCATTCTTGTGCATGTTCAAGCGCAGATCGTTCAAATCGTTACGTGGTACCGGACTCAGTCGCTCCAAGCATATTTGGAGACCGATCGCGGCTCATGAACCGTGAGAAAATTCATCGGGATTTGTTAGATTCGGTAATGATCATTTCGGTGCTATTATGGGTTATGGAGATTACGTTGTTGGTGATAGTGTCATCTCTAGAGTTTACTATGTGGAAGGTTTGGGTCATAATCATTCTCTCGTTGGTCAATTCGTGATTACGATCTAGAAGTAGCCTTCGAAAACATACCGCTTTGTTAGAGATCTTAATGGTAAGGAGGCGTTAAAAGGAACTCGTGGCTCAAATCTTTACACCATCTCTATCGATGACATGATATGGGCTTCTCCAATCGCTTGTTATCAAAGGCTTCAAAAACAAAGTCATGGTTATGGCATCGTCGTCTCAATCACTTGAACTTTGGCACCATCAGCGATCTTTCCGAAAGGACTTAGTTGTAGGTTTACCTAGACTAAAGTATGAAAAGGATCATCTTTGTTCAAACATGCCAATTGGGTAAAAGCAAAAGTTTGCCCACAAACCCAAACCTACAATCTCAATTCTGAAGTTCTTCATACCCTTCATATGGATTTGTGTGGACCAATGAGAGTGCAGAACATCTTTGGTAAGAAATATGTGTTGGTTGTGGTTGATGATTACTCTAGATTCACGTGGGTCAAGTTCTTAAGGACAAAGGATGAAACTCACGATATCATCATCAAACTCATCAAACAGTTGCAGTTCGACTTAACAAAACCGTCGGAATTATCCGAACAGACAATGGGCGAGTTTGTTAACAAACAACTTAGTGACTTCTATAAAAGCATTGGAATCGGTTATCAAAGTGTTCCTCCAACTCCTCAACGAGCGGTGTAGTTGAAAGGCTAAATCGAACTCTTGTTGAAGCCGCTAGAACAATCTTGATTTACTCAAAGGTTCCAATGTTTCTACGGGTCGAAGCTATTGCCCTTGCATGCTACACACAAAATCGTTCTCGATTCACACTATTCATGGAAAAACTCCATATGAACTTGCAAGGCATTACTGTTTGTAGGTTTTAGGTTAAAAAGTCCAAATTAAAACCAAATTTCTTTACAACCATTCAAAGAAGGACGTTATCCTCGCCCCCGGGGAAACATTTAACATTTCAAATTTTGTTATTTTTTTTCCCCTCAGTCCAATGGAATGGAGTTTTTTAAAGAAATGGTTAAAATTTCAAATGAATGATGGGAAAATTCATTTTCTTGGGTTTAAAATTTCACAAAGTTGGATTTTCTAAATAATCAAAGCAAAATCTTAAAGAAAGGAGATTTCCCCTTGCCCCCCAATCACCCCAAATAATAGGAATGTTGAATGATTGAAAATTACTAGTTATTGACCCTTTGTCCTCAACCATAAACATCTTTTCAGCTTCATTTGGAAAACCCCAAAAACTAAAACACCTTGGGTTAAAGGCTTTCAAGATTCCAAGGAACCATTAAATTCTTTTACCAAACACCGATGCCTAAGGCCTTCAATGCATCATCAGGTCAAAAAAAAACCTTGAGGGTATTGGGTATTGGAGTGGTTTAAAAAATTATTTTTGAGGTAATACCCATGCATGTTTGCTCAAATCTTAGGTGAAACAATTACCGTATGGTTTGAAAACAAAACCTTCAGGAAAAAAGGTATTGCCCTTTTAAAACCTCCCTCAAGGGCCAATCGACATTCGAATCTTTCTGGGGCAAGTGGAAAAAGGTGTGGTGGAATTATTTTGGAGGTCTAAAAATACCCACCAAACTCCCAGGAATTGATTTACTTCCACCATGCTTGAAAAGCTCCCAAACACTCAAATTCTTTGGAGGGAACAAAAAGGTCTTCTTCACATTCGAAAATTTATTCAAAACAAAATCAAAATTTAAAATCCCAAAAAATCAAATAAAAATTAAAATTAAAATATAAAATTTTTAAAATTCCAAAATTATTGTTTTTTTTGTTTTTATTAAATTTATGGGTTTTCAAATTTAAAGCAATTTTTATTAAAAAAAATAAAAAAAAAAAATTTAAAAAATAAATTTGGGAAAAGGAAACGGTTTACATTTTTCGAAAACCTTTTAAAAAAGAAGACCAGTTTTACCATGTTTTCAAATTATTCGTTTATAAAATTTATCCAAACCAAAGCTTTGAAAATAACTGTCTTTTTTGTTAATACGTGTTATTTTACACTTCCCAAAAATGTCTTATTGGGGGAAAATTTAATTTTATAAAGAGGATTAAAGTTTTCAAAAGTATCATGCAGTTTTATCAATAGAAAGTTTCCGATCCTTTGTAAAGCTTTTAAGTCCTTCTCCTTAAAAGTTTTAAAAAAGTTTAAAGGAATCACTCTCAAATTTTGATAATTCGGGGAATTGGTTTAAATTAAAACCTAACCGTAAAGGTTTTATGTTAGCCCCCCCACAGGAAAACGATTTCAAATTTTCAATCAACAGGGGGAATTTTTAAACCTTTAATTTGAAAGGTCATTTATCCCAGTTTCCCCAGTTTCAAAACCTTTTTAATTCCACAAAGGGGCTTTTGGAAACCCACCCAAAACTTTTCTTCTTGAGAGGGAAGTATTTATATCTTTGAAAATTAATCAAAAATAAATTTTTTCCCCTTAAAAAATTTAAAATTTATCAATTTAAACTTCTAAATTATAAAACAATTCTCAAAATTTTTGAAATTTCCAAGTTTGGTTATTTTCAAATTTTTAAAAATTATAAAATACCAAATTGAGAAACTTTATTTATTCGGTGAATAAGGTAAAGGTTAGGATGTTTTCCCATGTCCCTTCCAGGGTCACCTTACAATACATTGGAAACCAGGTTGAATAAAAGGGAAAATTTTTAAAACGGACTAAAGGGCAAAATAAACCCAACAACTATGGTCCGGAATCAAGGGGGAAGAATTAAAAAAAATTAATGAAAAGAAAAAATACCCTCCATTTATTCAAAGGGAAAGGTTAACAATCTACGTTAACGGTTTAAAACAAGCAATCCCAAAGGGCCACCCATTAATTTAAACCACAATTCCTCAAAAGGATTGTTTATTACGGGAAGAATTATTTATCGATTTCTTAAGTTTTATATAGAAGGGCCTTCCCATTCCCAAGATCCAAATTCCAAAATCAGTCAGGGAGATCCTCTAAATTATTGGAACAATAAACTCTTTTCCAATGGAAAAATTTATCTCAGCCACATTATCCTTTTTTGGAAACCTATTTAAATTTACTGAAGATGGAAAGTGAGAAATCAAAAATGGTACAGGAGTTATTTTTCCCTTGGAAACCGAAAAAAAAGGGGAAATTTTTAAAACCCCTTTTTATAATTGAATTTGAAAATGGTTTTGTTTAACAATTTTCTTTGAATCCCATATTTTCAAACCAAAGGGTTTTAATTTAAATTGACAAAACCTTTTTTCAAAAAATTTTATAGTAAGATTGTTTTCAAATCCTAACGGGGACTTAAATTACCCACTATGTGTTGTCTTTGAGATGTTTTGGAGAAAATTTAAAAAGAAAAACAAGGAAACTTCGAATTAACCAACAAAGGGAAAGAAGTAAGGGAACCAGGGCGGGTAAAAATTCAATGAAAGGACAAAAACCCTTTTTTATTGCTAACGTTTATTTTCCACCCGAGTTTAAATCGTAATGAAGCGCAATCCATGCCCAGCCACTCACTTCATTTAAAAAAACAGTTTCTAAGACTGTATTTTCACCCATTTTCGCCCCCCAAAATGTTAAAAAGTTCCCTCTAGGAACAGATCCAATTGAACATTGGTCCTAAAGCAAACTCAATAATCCAAAACAAAGGAGTTGTTTTTAAAAAAAAAAAATTTTTATCCGGGTCAAGAAAAATTTGGGTAAAAACAGAATGTGAAAATCAATGAAGACTTGAGCAAAAAAAAATCAAGATAATTTTAATGATTACAGTTGACAAAATTTTGGTACTATTGAAACCTTTAAGAGAATTTAAAAGGTTTTGAAATTTTTTAAAAAATGTATTCCTTTTAAAGTGTTTTAGTTAATAAAGGAAACTTTCCCACCCCCACAATTTTTAAAATTTTTAAAATAAATTTAACCTAATGGTTCTCATTTTCTTTATTTCCTACAAGTCCCAAACCCTAACCCCAAATTCCATTATACCCTACAGTTAATTTTGATTTAGGAAAACAATTTGCCTTTTGACCCAACCCAATTCAAGTATTTTCCCTGGGTTATGTATTGTTTTACCCATTTAAACCTAAATATCTATGAGGTTAATTTTACCCAAATATTAAACACATTTTTAAATTATATTAAATCATAAAATACTTATATTTTTTATGTTTTATAAAAGGAATATTTAAAACATTGCCCATTTAGATTTTATTTGTTTCTAAATGATTTTCGTTTTAGCAAAACATTAAAATCAAAAAAAAAAGTTTTCGGTTTTTGTATTAACAAAAAAGTTTAAATACCGGGTTCGGAAACCTTCCACTTGTTTCACATATTGAATAAGGGACAACAGTTAACCCAAAATAGATTCAAGATTTATTGTTTATTTGTATATCTTTGAATCAATATTTAAGTTTTTACCTCCGGGGAAGATTTAAGGATTGGTTGTTTTAAGAAGCCCCGGGTTAATTCGGAAAGCCTGGTGGTCCGTTTATTATAAATTCCAACAAAGCCCCCCCAACTTAAATGCCGGGTTTTCCCAATTTCCGGGGCCTTTTAAGATATAATTTTCCTTTTCCAAGGAAAGCTTCTTTATTCCACTCCCCCTCTTCCCCAAATACTTTCCCTCAATATTATGTATTTTTAAAGTTGAAGGTGCAACCTTTTACCTTTCCACCCAACCTTAAATTTAAGGTTTATTGACCTTAGTACCTTAATTCCAACCCACATACCAAAAAATTCCATATAAAACCAAATTTTATATAAAAAATTTCATTTCATTATTGGGGTATGTTTGTTTTGAATTTTGAACTATTGTTTTAACCTTAGATTTAAATTGGTCATTTAAAGGTTTTTGGGGGGTATGCAACCTTGAATTAAATATTAACAAGTTTCCTAATGTTTAAAATTTTCCATAAAGAATGGCAATTCCTTTTTGAAAATTTTTTTAGACACATTGTTAAAACATTTTTTAATTTTCAAGGTTCCCTAAAACGATGCTTCCTTTTTGAAAATATCAATTTTATAATTGGTGTTCTCAAATTTGTTTGTTCGAAAACTTTGTGCCATTCGGATTATTTGCAAAATTTGGGTTGGTATTTTTATTTTATATTCCTCAACTTAAAGCTTGGGAATTTCATATACAAGGCCTTTCCCCATTCATTTAAAGTTTCGCTCATCAAGAATTTCTTTTCAATTCAAACCGGGGCTCAACATTGCCCAAACCCTTTCTTGTTTTGATTATAAACTTGAAATACCTTGGTAAACCCCCAAATTTTAACCCCGATGCCTATTGACTCCTTTTTTCCCCCATATACCCGGCAAAAATTTAAAACCAAAACACCCAAAATTTCCTTGCTCAATTGAAGGTCCTTCTCTTCTTAAATTTAACCCATTTTTTTTCCTAAGAATAAATTTGATTTTGAGCCCAAAGTTTTTGTGCCCCAAATGGGAGGGGCCCTTGCCGTAAAAAAATAAGGGTGATTTAGAATATTACGATTCATGGGATTTCACAATCTTAGTTAAAGAAATAGATTCTTTTAGTTTTACTAAATAAAGAAAGTAAACTCCAAAGCAATGCTCAAAACAAAGATGCTCCATTTTAAAATGCTTTAAATCAAATGTGTTTAAAACCTGGTAAACTGCTCAAACAAAAATGCTTAAAAGGACAAATTAAAAGGGAAAATGATAAATTCAAGTCCTGATAACAAATCCTTTACCAAACAAATCCATGTTCAAACACTTTCCCTTTTTCCTTTTTTCTCAAGCAAATCCAATAAACAAACCCCCTTTTAGCAAATTACAAAAGCAATTTTGGGAAAAACCTAAAATGGAAAGATAAAAGGAATTATCCTAAAAACTTTAGAAATTTAAAACCCATTTTTTCCAAAAACCCCCCCCTTCAAGCCATCCAAACCCTAAACAATTAATATTCAAACATAAAAGACTTCAAAATCCAAATTTAACCCAATGTCCTATAATACTTAAATATTAAACCCAAAATATCCACAAAAAAGAACTAAAGGAAAGATCAAAATCTTTGTCCAATTGAGAATTGGTTTTAAACACATAAAATCAAAAATTGAAAAAGGTTTTAAATGGGAAAATTTAAACAAAAAAAATGAATTTTAAACCCAAAAAATAAGGAATAGTTTTAAAGACAAATTTCGCTGCAATAGGGAAAACCCTTGCCCACGGTGTTTTTAAAAATCTTATTAACAAACTTCCACACAGCCAAAAAAATTACTGGGTAACTTTAATAACATTTTCTAAATTAAACCTTACAAACAATGAGTAACCATTTCCCCTTCTTCCTTTTCTTGAAATTATTGAGTTTAAAACCTTTTTCGCTTGTTAAAACAACTTAAAATGCATAAAAAGAAGATTTTGGGACTTAACCCAGGCAATGGCTTTTTAACCTTTAACCCAACATAAAAAACCCGGGAAAAGCCTTATAAAACAATATAAGGATCCCATAATTTCCTTATCACCAATTAACAAAGAGATCCAATAATGAAATTATAAATTTTTTCAAAATAAAACTTGATTTTCAAGATTAATTTCCCACATTTTTTGAAAAAATTTGAAACATTTTTTTATTACACTACCATTCATTAAGGAAGTGAATAGTTTTAAGATGAGGTTTTTTAAACAGAATATATGAATTACCATAATAAAGATTAGCCCACCCCTACCCTCAAAGTTATGCCTAAAAGGTCCCTTTTTTTAAAATACAAACCCCCCTTTTACACCTAATTAAAATACATATTTATGAAAGCTACCAATCTTTAATCTAACAATATGAAAAATTGAAGGTTACAGAACTCTTTTTTAAAAATATGTGAGTATAAAGTCGGGTTCCAGAACATTTCCCTTTCCCAAACCTTTTTGGGGAAAAAAGTAAAAAAGGCTGGTTAAACCCTAACCAACCCGACTTTAACAGTTTGAATTCCTAATTTCAGACAAATAAATTCATGTTATTTTAAGTTTCTTTATTTAGTTATTTATTTAATTTTTTAAAATTTGATTTTTCAAGATTGTTTGGTAATTATTTGGATTCTAAAGGGAGGCCCCACCCCCAAAAATGGAGGGGAAAAAAAACCCCAAAATTCCCAAAGAATCAATGGAGGTTTTGGGGTTGGGGAATCAAGCCAATGGTGGGTTCCCACCACTAAAATTTTCAATACCTAAGTTCCAAATGATTCCCCACCCTATTTTGAGGAACAAAACCTGGCCTTTAACCAAAGGATCCGGGATAATTAACCACAATTGAATTCATACAGAATAACAAGATTTTGTTTTTTCACTCTTTAATAAATTTCGGTTCCGGTTGAGAAAAAATATCGAGTTTCAACCTTTCATCCCTTTTTCAAACCTTAAATTTTGTTTTCAAGGTAAGCCTTTGGGAAATTTGATTTACCTAAGGCTTTACACTCCGATCGGGTTTCCTTTTTTTCTACCTAATTATTAATTTTATAAAATTTTAAGGGGAATTTTACCTAAACCCTAATGGAAATCTAAGGTTTCATATTTCCTAATGAGATTTGGATTCCAAAGGGCCCAATTTCCCAACCCACATTTTTCAAGCAAAGGCAAATTTAAAATTACACAACCCAAAAAATTTAAAAAATTAAATATTAAAAAAAAAAAAATTTTTAATTTTTGTTCAATCTAATTAGGATTGGGAAACCCTTTAAACCAATTTATTTACTGAAAATTTGTTAGACGAAAACTAAACAATTACCCAAATTCCCGGTATAAACCTTATTTGAAAACTTTTTAACAAACTTTTTACCCTTCCAAAAAAGAAATTTTTTCTAAAAATTTTCCTAAGATTTTTCATTCATATTACCATGGTCTAAATTATTACATTTTTATTATTTTTAATTTTTAAAGGTTTATATTTTAACATTTTGGGATTTCTTAGTTTATTATTCATTGGGTTTTGTTGTAATTTTTGAATTCCAGTTTTTTATTTTTATATAGGGGTTTAGGATTTTGCTTTTTAAAGGTTTTGGGCAAAAAAACCTAAGGGTTAATTCCTCAAAGAAATGGTTAAAAAATTATTTTATTTTTCCACTTAAAAAATTTTTCCAACTATTGTTAATTGGATCATCGGGGATTTCGGGAAAATTAAGATAACTTAATTACCCAAAAAAATTTTAAAATTAAAATATTTAAGTTACCTAACCATCTAATTAATTACGAAACCTTAAATTTTATGAATTACACGAAATTTAAAAAAATTTTTTTTTTGTAAAACAACCCCGAATGGTTTATTTTGGCTACAAATGGGAATTCTTTCCAATATTCAAAATAAGAAAAATCACAACCAAGCCTTGATTTTACCTTTTGATAGTTTCAATAAAAGGGGGAAAATTAAAATTTTGGATTCTTAATGTTAGGGAATTTGAATGGGGATAATTTTAAGATCCAAGGGGTTTTTTTAATTCCTTGGTTTGGGAAAATAATAATGTTGGGTCCCAAGAGGTTGGAAAGGAATTGTAAAAATTTAAATTCAACTAAAAAAATGGAGTCAATTTTTAATTTTACAACTTTAGGGGGAAAACCAAACAATTTTTTCCCATTCCTTATATTACGATTTAAGGCCCCCATCCTAAAATTTAGGAACCCCATTGGTTGGCACCGACCCTTCTTTCCCAAGGGCGGCACCCGAAGGGAAAATCAATGGAAAACCAAAAGGGGAAAGGGTAACATCGAGTCCCCAATTTGGCAGGTTTAAAGTCAATTTAAAAGGGCCCAAGGGGCTATTTCTTGGGAGGGGGCCAGGAAATGGGAAGGGGTTTGGCCGTTTCCCTGGTGGGAATACTTGAATGGAAATTTTAGTTGGGTTTATCCTGACCGGTTGGAGTGTTGAGTTTAGGTCAATATATGTTAAAAACCTTTTAAAAAGAAAGGAGAAAGGATGAACAATAAAAAAAAACCGTGATATAAAGGTTTGGAGTTGAAATGAAAAGTTAACAACCAATTGGAAGGCATTTAAAGGGAAGAACTAGGGAACATCCAATTTCCTTTCCTTATGGGTTGGGCCTAGGCACCTCAAAAACCCCAATTCCTGGCAATTGCTCTATTAAAGAAACAACCGAAAAGGAGGATGATTAACAATTCCCCAAGGAGGAAAAAAAAATTTAGGTTTAGTAATAGTAGGGCCCCTTTTTTTTTGGGAGTTTGCAACAATTTAGGAGAAATTTTTTGGTTTCCGTTGAGCCTTATTTTTTGTTTTTGTTTTTTTTTGAAAGGAAGTTGGGTGTTCCCGTCCCTTTAAAGGGTTTCACCCTTTTTAAAGTAAGTTTAACAACCAAAGTTTATAAGTTTTAAATTTGAATTTTTGTTGACAACACATGAATTGAACCGGTGTTTGCACTAAGTTGACTAATTTGGAGGCTATTTCTTTTCACCCTTTTCTTTGCATTTCTTTTAATTCTTTAACTCCTTCTTTCTCCGATTCTCATATTCTCCTTTTATAATCATACCTAAGGACTTCTAACTTCTAACTATTTGTGATGTCCTTGGGTATATTCCTCCCGCTCAAGGATCATAAGACAGTTATTCCTAACCCGAATCACCTTATAACTCCATTCCCATAAAACCATTTTCATGAAAATCTCTCAAGTGTTTGTGAATGAAAAACATGTTTGAACACTTCAAGAGTTTTAGATTTTCGAAATACTCCCCTCATATGTGCTTAGGAGTTTTGATGTAATCACGCAAAGTGAGAAAAGAGCACGCACATTTGAATTGATCGAATAAAGATAGACAATTCCTCATGAGACACGACACGTTGCATAGTTAAAGAGATACATTGTCGCCTTTTAGGTGACAACTAGCTCTAATAACTACTTGAAGGTGTTGACAAACCTCGAAAGGTTGTCAAACCCGTCAAAGTTCATGTCTGTCACAAGAGCTTCTCGAATAGGTACAATTTACTTTGATAAGTCTTTGAAGACAAATCTTTTCAATGTATGACCGTTTCGATCCCGTCAATTCATGGGCTAAGTCTTTTCACACGACGATTCACTAGCAAAACACAACATATTTCTTATCACATAATTTTCTCCCCCTAAAAAATGGCATATAAGTGTTATTTTTGATAACGTTTTGATAATAAATATGACCATTTCGAGTTTTGTGGGAAGATTATCATGCGTAACAATTTTGTGAACAAAGTTTTAGTAGAATACTCCCCTCAACAAGTAATACTAACTTTTGAGGTTTTGAAGATGGGTGGAAGCATGGTTCTTTTGAGCAAAACCCTGAAAAAATGAAAGGTTTGATAGGTTTTACTCAAAAGTAAGCTTTAAGCTCCTTTTATAAGGATTGTGGCATCAAGGCGCACAAATGACAGGTCCTTTCATTACAAGAACGGGTTGTACACATTATATGCGCACAAGCCATTGTCATAATTAAATCACACATCCAAAATATTATGAAATAGAAGCGGTTCAAGGGGTACGGGAAGTCCATCAATCTTGCCAGAATGCGATGCATGCTGATAGCCATGAGAGCAATCTCGACCCACCACCTACAAAGTCTGTTGAAAACACAAAGACCTTGATAGATCTTAAGCACTCGGAGATCGTTAGTGTTGCCTATGTAATCACAAGCAAACTAATAGAAGATCTCTACAACTCGTATTCTTTAGCGGAATGTAAATACAAGTTATAATAACTAAGAACTTTTAGATCCTCTATGGATCTTTTGATTATTGAAACTCTATGTTTCGGATATTTTACAAGACTTGAAAGACTTAGAAAAACTTCTCTAATACTAACTATTATGGTTTCTTTTATAGACAAGAAACCCTAATGACTCACGAGCGTTTAAAATGTACGCCCTAATACAACATAGACAAAGCATGCATCTAGACAAGCATGCAACTATTCATATTGTTTTGCTAATCATATTGTTTATTCCGAGTAAGCTTTATACTATACGGCCAACCTATTCTTCATATGGCTACCGACTTTTCCTACATACTTGCCGCTTATCTCTCCTACGTGATTCGCACTATCGCCAGTACTATTTATCAAGATTTCACTTCAAATCAAGTATAACTTCAGTGAGAATCCATTCTTCTTCGGCAGAAACTCTTCGGCAGATACTTCACAGATCCAGAGTTTACCGTAATTCCCAACAAAAGCTCTCCGTAGTTCGAATCGGGTCCGTCGATAAAACCTTTCATCAATCCTCAAGATGATTCTCTTCACATCCCGCCTTTCCTTAGAATTCCATCGCCTTTGTGACCCAATTCCTTCATGTATGTCCTTCAACCTATAAGCCAATCCGTCCCTAGCCTTCTTCAAAGTGTGATCCCAAACTTGTGAAGATCTCTACACGCCATCAGCGATTCGTTGTAGTTCACTAAGGTAAACTACACTCGAATGGTTGGGTGATGAGAGTGTATGTGGAAGTCGGTTGATGTCGGGAAGATCTATTGCGAGGTGGAGTGAAGTTGACACGGTCCGATATGATTCAACCGCAGGCGGAGATCTTCTACACGTTCTTTGATTACTATTCTTCTTATGAAGATAAGCAAGGACTTGATGTATTCACATTGCATTTCAATCGAGAATTGTCTCATGCGACTGTACTTTGGCAAGGTACATGTCTTCAATTTCGTTGATAGACAAATTCTCAAAGTCCGCTTGAGAGAATGCATAACCTTTCGCCTGCCTTTTGACCACGATATTCTTGAGGAAAGTGTAGTCCCATTTAGATGAAAGATCAACATGTTTAATAGCCACGATTGCTTTAGTACCGAACACTTCATGTTGAGACTTCAACTGGCGACTTCGTAGTAGATTCGCCGGTGTTCCGTACCAATGGTGATTCCATACATTGCATCACGGTCATACTCTTCCACATTGTTGGAGAACATGTGGTTAGCTCTTTCCTTGATGGCTATGCGCTTAGTTTATATGGTGTGAACGAAAGTGTCGGTGATGTAGCGTATTTCCTTGAACCATCGCCACCGTGAAGAAGAAATTCCAAGTCGTGTTGAAGAAATATCTAATGGAATCTTAGGGCGATCCGTTGGCTAATTGTTGGTAGAGGTTTAGACCAACCGGTGTAATATGGAGGGTTGTCCGTTTGGTGAAGTCGATGTTTGCTTCGGGTTGAGCCAATCCATGTTGTTAGACATAGCTCGTGCTATATTATCAAGATGATACTCAACTTCAATAGCACTTTTCGAGTCGTTTGAGCGCTTGAAATGCTTCATTCTTGATTCGCTTCAACTCGGATTTCGCCATCTTTTCACATGGAATTTTTCTTGCAATAACTTAGCATGCTCCAATGTACGACCTTCACCGCATCTTGACCTTGGTGGGTAGGGTGTAGAATCAACAAGCGAGAACCACCGACCGATGTTATCCTCATCCACCATGATAAGACGTCCACCATAGCGCTTCTTCTTCTTATTCTTTGGCCTAGAGGAGAATTCTCGTTTCTTGGTTGTGTCGAGAGATGGGTCTTTGTTGGGGCTCAGAGACTTCTCATTTTCACCAACCGTGATACTCAAAGTAATCACCGGTTTTCTCGAGTCCGGTGGTAACTCGTAATCTTGAGGTTTATTTGTAGAAGAACGAGGAGGAGATCTTTGTTGATGGAGTCCATCCGGGTAGAGGTTGCATTGAAGATGATTCACCGGACTTCTTCGTGACGTTTGGGCTCGTTATCCTTATCCTTGTCTTTATCTTCATCGCCTCTGACGCTTAGGCCTTCACCTTCTTCTCTCGCATGCCGACTTGAATTGGTATTCCAAAGAATGCTTCAAACAATTTACCTCAGAGGAGGCAAATATTGCGAGCATTTTGACATTTGAGCCACCAAATGGGTTAACCAATTCAAAGATCGAGAAGATTATGGGATCAAGCGGATTGATGTTTACATGCATTGGAGTTGATTTCATGGTTTGCTTGGCCGATGTAAGAGATTCGGATAGAGTTGTTTGGTGAACATCTCCTTTGTAATTTCAGAACGATGTCAAGAAGGAACTTGTGAGTGTATCCTTTGATCATCTCGTCCATTTTCCCTTGAAGATCATTTTCATGAGCTTCGACATACCCTTTCAACGTGCATCTTGTCTTTCTCATCATGAAGATATTGTATCCGATTCGAGAAGAAAATCTAACTTCTTCTTTGTAATATCTTTCTCTCCACCGCTTGACGCCTTTAACGATTCTCGGTCTTTGCTTGAGAGATCCAAGATGTGTTGGCTTCTTCACCGATTTGGATGTTGATTTGGTTGATCCTTTTGATGGTGGTGGTGAAGAGTGAGAAGATGAATCGATGATGATGAGATGTGGGGAGACTCGGGTCCTTTGGTGGCTCGTAATTTTTCTCCTTGGAACGGATGGGACTATCTAGAAGAAGATGATCATAATCATCCGGTTCATCAATCTTTGTATCATCGCATTGTTTTCGATCTTTCCGCTTTCGGTTCCTCAAATTCATAATCAATAGAATCTTCTACTCGCTTTTGTTGTTGCTCCAAGGTGGTGGCACCGGATCCCTTATCGGGTTGATTAACCGCATCAGACTTCGTGTAGGTTAAACTCCACCACTTGACCCTCCGGGGCCATCCATTTGATCCTTAGCAAATTCTTTTGCGACGTGTCGAGTCTAATGAATTTGAACTTTTCCCCGTAATCGTCCGGTGGCTCTTCATCCGAACTTTCCTCTTCGTGCTCAATCACCTGGAGTCTTCCTTTGCCTATATCACCGGTGGACCTGGGAGGTTTTGATCGATGAAGTGTCATCCTTGCGCTTCGAGTAGGTAATCTCTTCATCGATTCAAGACCCTCGGTGTCCTCGTCCGTTAGCTTTCTTTGCGCCTGTGCTTGGGAATAGGAATAGAATAGCTTTTGAGAAGGAATTCTCCTTTGCTTGGAGGTTTCCTCTTGGGAACTTTCGTTGACTCTCGGTGCTTGCGGCCGCACTCACCTCGTCTCGGTTTTCCGGTAGGTGTGCGTAAGATTTTCATCTAGAAACCAACTTTGTTCTCTTGAGCGACTTCGATACATTTTGTAAGAGTTGAGCTTTTGAGTTCATCCGAGAGAAGGTGGTCCGCAACAAGACCTTGTTTCTTGGTAGTTGACTCCTTAAACCGATCGTTAGAGTGGGTTCGGACAACATGTCGAGATTATCGGGATCATTGATTCTCTTGGGGATATCAAGGTAATATCCAAGTGCTCTTTGGATCAACAGTTTTGTATATCCGATATAAGGAATCTTTGAGCCAAGCTTTTGAGGAATGTCATCATGTCATCCCATATCGAGCTTCAATTTCGATGTGTTTCATGTTGATCGAGCCCAAAAGATTTGCGGTTCCATGAGCTTGGGATGCTCATAGTCATTGCCACGACCGTAAACGGATTTTGTGATGATGATATAAAGGGTTCTCCAAGGCCGAGGAACGTTCTTTAGATCCATGTGAGAATGCTTATTAATAACCCTAAAGCTTCGCCATACCCAATATCAATCAAAAATTGCGAGCAGTCTCTTCATGAGGTGCGTGATATTCGGTTGGTATGATGTCGGGAATGAGGAGAACGGCTCTTAAATCGGCGGAGTGATGGTGATTTTCTTGTGATTGAGTGTCACCGTCAAACGGTATTGACCTTTGATATGTTGCATTGTATTCCGTGGCTGCTGAATGTAGATCTCACGCATGCGTGGCGTAGGTGGTGAGCATGTTACGATAAGGATGGTTCTTCGAATGTCAAGCAATGAGACAAGAAGATTACGATCGGTGAGGGTTTCAAAGTCAACACGAAGGTTGTTCTTTCCAATCTTCATTGGATAGCCATGAGGAAGATATCGGCAATGGTGAGTACATTTGGTGCATCCACATTCATTCGAGTGTCCATGTCG
>CM040239.1:284789653-284826123 GCA_022545495.1 Chrysanthemum lavandulifolium | reverse complement strand
ATGATGCCGCATTGTTAAGGTTTGCGTTTCATGAGACTTAAGGCAATATATACTATGTTGCAATGATACAAATCTGCAACTCTTCAATATCTTGTCTTCGCAATATTACCGATTTTACTACCGCTTATCTTGTGTTCAAGCGATTATTATTCAAACACTATGGATTCACTCAACCTTTGTGTTGACTTTTAGCATGTTTTATCTCGAAACTAGAGCCTGTCGGCGCGGAGTGGCAATGGACTTTCTTATAAAAGGGCGTCCACTTTTGTTATCATTCACAAGAATAAAACTATGTATTTCCATATTTCCTTTGGGACCTTTATTTTGTAAAACTCGATTTAAATAAATGAATGATAATGTTTTATCTAAAACGCTCTTTTGAGCCGCTTATCTATTATTATGATTGTGCTCCATGAAGTAATACCCCAACCTTAATTCCATTGCATTATACCGAATTTAGGGTGTTACAGTACCAAGTTATTGATGTTGTGTACAGCGTATAGTTTTTCAACGAGAGTGAGTGTAGGGGGTGATGGTGGTAGATTGGAGTTAGTCATGTTGATGGTGGTGGGATGAAAAAGTCGACTGAAATTGGAGGAAGAAGAGGCAACCGACTATTTTGAGATTTAGGGTTTGTAAAGGATCGTATAGTTAGCCTGATACCATGTAAACTGGTATATTGATTGATCCCTTTAGATACAATGTTATGTGAATATATAATACATGAATGGGCCTAATCATAATGCTAAACACAATTACAAATAAGACCATTGAGCCAATATAATCATCCGCTAACAGTTCCGTCACAAACAAAAGAAAGATCGGGTCCCGCATGAGACCCCTTTAGATTTAGATGTGAGGAAGCACGACCTATCATGTTCATTATAACTTTAGTAATCTCAATCCATTATCTATTGGTACCCTCTCGGCCCACAAAAAGTACAAAACATTATTTTTGTTCTCAAATTATAACTCGCTTTTTATCGGTTTCGTTTTATTATTTGTCGGTTTAAACTTTTGACTTATTAAACTTTATAGTTATAGTTTATATTCCATACTTTCAGTTTACAATTTTTTAATATAACGTAAACAAAATTATATCTAAAAAATGGAAAATGGGGGTCTTCTTTTTTTTTTTTTTTTTTTTAATTGCAATGAGAATACTTTTACAACTTACAATCTTTTCAGTATAAGAATTTTTATATTTTAATTGTTTTAAAAATCACCATAATCTCTACTATAAAACAAATACTCTTCATTTTCAAATTGTGTTAATTCACAATTAACTTGATGAAAATGAATCTTTACTATTTATAAATGGTCCACGCATTTTTTTGAATTTTTGAAAAACTTAAAACTTAATGAACCATATATATGGCAGTATTATATGTACCACGAAAATCAAACGAACACTAAACGAAATTCAAACAAACATAAGAGAAGATTTTTGGTCTATTATATTTGACAATATTATATTATACTAGTTGGATCTTTGCAGCTTGCTGGCGTTAAATATAATTATTTAATAAATATAGTAAATGAATTCTTAACCCGACTCTCATCGCAATTCTACCCATTTAATGAATTCATTTCACAACACTCCAAATGTATATGTGTTAGTTGTATGTGTTTGTTTGGTTTTCGTATCTTTCCCGTGACATCATTATTCCCGCATATAAAAAGAGATTCACAATCTTTTACCCGTCAAACACTCTCAAAAAAGTAAATGATTTTGATACATCAAGTTTGTATTGATTGAAATAAATGTTAAAGTTATAAAATAAAATAAACCTACTATAAATGTAAAAACTAAAAACTAATAAAAATATATCAAAATGGATGTTGAATTAAAGAGCACAAAATAATAGAAAATATGGTGAAATTAGATTATAAAAATTAAACAATTAGAATATATTTAAGTTTAAAAATAAAGGTGATTAATTAGTTAAGAAGTATACGTCACCCCATTATTAGACTCCTTATTTTAGTTTGTTAATTTCATTTTTTTGTTATTTTTAGTTAGAGTAGTGACACGTATCACCGATGATTGGAGCTCCTTATCTTAATTTTTTATAGAGCCCACAACTTAAATGCATTATATAGTAGTATAGATATGGCAAACGTTGATATTATTGTTTGCACCATTTAATTTGTCGATATCATACTTTTCATACTTCTTGCATATTGCACCTACTCTAGTTATCAAATCTGCTACTCCTACATATACCTTTAGAAACCTCTAAATCGTAAACATGATTTATTTTTCTAGAACACACGATTTGTATTTCAAAAAACACACGCTTTGCATCAAGCGTCGAACCAATATCACGATTTCGTAAGTATAATTAATTACCGATATATACCGTCATTTTGCGCGGGTATACATCTAGTTATGTTAAAAGTAGATAGTAAAGAGCATAGACATGTCATTTTTTTTCTTATAGATTGTATTAATTTTCATTTCATGAATGTTTTAGTGTGTTTCACGAGAGTAGTTAAAAATTTATTCTAATTGCTTGTTTGATTTGTATTATGTAGTTTATTAATTTTATTTTTACGTTGAGAGATGTTTTAAACTCTTATATTAATCGAATGTGTTAAATATATATGTTAGTGTATAAGTTAATTGTGCAATATGCATGTATAGTTGTATTGCTTAATATTAAGTTTTGAATTGTATTAGTTACTCCCTCCGTCCCAAAATTATTGTCCACTATTGACTTTTTTAGTCTTTCTTCTTCAACTTTGACAATAATTATTTTTGTTTGTGTTATGTAATACTTGATGAAAAATATATGAATGTATTGGGTTTTAAATGTATTTTTCATTAGAATAATTTTCATCAACTAATATATAACACAAATAAATATATTAATGGTCAAAGTTAAATAAGAAAAACTAGTCAAAGTCAAACGGGACAATAAAAAAGGGACGGAGGGAGTATTTAATTGAGAGAATGGTCTTGCTCCATTATATTTAATTTAGATAAACATCTTATGTAATAATCAAAAAACAATATAGCCTAAAAAAATGAACGATTTTGGAACAATACTTTAAGTACAAGAAAGGGATAATATATCGGGAGGCCACTCAACTTTTAAGTTTTTATATATAGGCCACTCATTTTTGAAAGTAACTTATAGGTCACCAAATTATGTGTTTATCTTCGTTTACACCAATTCGGTCAAATTAATCCGGATAATGATCAAACGGCAAAACGAACCTAATAATAACTTAACATATTAAACTAATACTAGTATAAATAAAACATCAGTCGCAAAATTGCAATTTTATCCTTCTAAAGTATTTATAATAATATAAATTTACACTTAAATTATAGCACTACAAGAAAAAAGAGCTTTAGTGACGGAAATTTTTATGACGACTTGAAATTTCGTCACTAAACACAACCTTTAGTCACGAGTAAACAAATCTTCACTAAATTTGGTCAGTCTTACAAAATTAATGACCAACCCTATAGCTGTGACAAAATCGAACTAGTTATTTTTTTTTTGTGAAAAGGAGAAATATTATTAATCACAAAAAGAGTATTAGACACTCATTTACACTCATGGACATCCCCCATGAAGCATTAATGAGGCTTGAACAAATAAGCATTCATACAATCAACAACATACATCGAGAGATTAAGCTAATCTATACTCTATATCAAAACATACACATAAATAACTATCTACTTTCAAAACCATCAACCAAACATTAAACTACTCTTTGAACTTCACATTCCATTTAGCTTCCACATTTCTCACGCATCGATTCCTTGACGATTGAAGCTCATAATCCTCCATTTAATACTATTCATAATATTCGCACAAGAGTATCAATACTTCTTTCATTGTTCATGAAAATCACGTAGTTTCTTTCTTGCCACACAAAATAAACTGTTGCACCTGGGACCGTCTTCTAATAGTACTCCAAATGTTTCATTAGCCTTCAACTTAGAGAACTCATCAATTATTCCTTTCGGCTAAAAGAAAAACCTTTATCAAGAAGATTCGCATTATGCTCCAAACTTTGTAAGTGTCTTGACATTGGAAGAATAGGTGATCATGGGAATCCTTGCATTGTTTACAAAATACACATTTCATCTCATCATCTTGTTTCCATACAAACAATCCTATCCTGTGTTAATAGTCTCTTGTATTGCCAACCAAATAACAAATGAGTGTCTAGGTATGTTACGAGGAACCATACCAAGTCTTTCCACACAACTTTGCTCCCATTACTTCTCATATCCATCCAGACCACTCTTGTAGCATACTCAGTTCTCTTATCTAAATTTGTCACCCACACAGCTTTATCCTTGCAACCATTATTCAATAAAGGAACTTGATAAAATCGAACTAGTTGATAAAATAGAAAAATCAAATTAAAGGCTTTAAATCAACATATACCGTAGAGTACGTAATATACTTTTTATAGAAGAAAATATGCAAATATTAGGGTGCGTTTAGTTGAAGAAAAAATTCTTTTGTTTTTTATCTTTAGTTTTGTAAAAATTTGGAAATGAAATTTATCTCTACAAAACACTTTAAAATATATTAAACGTGTCTAGTTGATGTTTGTGTTTTCTATTTCGAAAACGGAGGGAGGGTTGTGGGTTACAAAGGAAAACAAGGAAAAAAACTAAAAGTTGTTTTGTAATTTTCATGTTACTTGGATAAGTTAGAGGTTGGTTGTTTGTTTATTTTTTTTTATAGTTTTCGGGAATAAATTTTGCCAGAATTGGTGTAAACGGAAACAAACATATAATTGAGCGGCCTATAAATGCATTTCAATGAATAAGTGACCTATATGTTAAAAGTTGAAAACTTAGGTCGCCTTCATATACATTATCCATAAAAGAAATTATCATAACTAATCATTTTTCTGGTGAAAGAAAAATATATATGGTTGTAAATTGTGAAAATATAATTACTAAAAGACTTCATAAAGTTTATCTATTTTTTTCATTGGCTTTTGTTTCTCTAGTCCATTCCGTTATTTTTTTTCCAATCAAACAAATCACTGCTACTAAGAACTTTTTCACATAAACTCTTTAACAGCTTAATTGATCCTTACTTCCAATGGCTTCTACTTCAAATTCATCCATTCAAAAGAGCTTTAAGTATGATGTGTTTCCGAGTTTTAGGGGTGAGGACACCCGTAACAGCTTCGTTGGCCATCTTTATGAAGCTCTGAAGCAGAAAGGCATTGAAACATACAAAGATGATGAGAAGATAGAAAAAGGGAAAATGATCAACGAACAACTAATCAAATCCATCGAGGACTCAAGATTCTACATAATTATTTTCTCTAAAAGTATGCTTCTTCATCTTGGTGCTTAGATGAGCTTGTCAAGATTATGGAGTGCCGGAAGACGAGCGAGCATCCGCTTACCCGTGTTCCATGATGTGGAGCCCACAAGTACGAAAACAAAGTGGGCCGGTTAGAAGGCCTTTGCCAAAAATACAAAGAAAGAGGTCGCTCGGAAATGGAGAGATGCTATGAAAGAAGCATCAAATCGGCGGTGGGACTTGAAGGCAAGCGCTAATGGGTAATTTAATTACTTCCCATATGCGTGTATAGTAATAGTCCGGGTTAGCTGTTAATATGGAATTTGATCAAGCTAACTTAATATCGTTTAATGTTACGGGGATGAATCTAAATTGATCCAAATAATTGTCGATAATATATTCAAGAGGTTACGTTCCATTAGTTCGAGTATTGATGGCAAGCTAGTAGGCATGGAGATGCTCGAATCAATGAGGTTCTTACATCTTTGAAAAAGCATCAAGATGTTCATGTTATTGGAATCAAGGGATGGGAGGTGGGGAAAGACAACTTTAGCCGAGGCGTTTATGTTCATATATCAAGTGAGTTCAAGGTAAAAGCTTTGTTGAAAATGTGAGGAAGTTTGAAAACCTCTTTGTCGGGTTTGAAGTCGTTGCGAAACAAGTACTTTCGGATGTTTTGAATGATCAAGGCATAAACGTAAGTAGTGTTCTTGACGGAAAGACATGATGGGAAAGATGATGCGTGGTAGAAAGGTTCTTGTTGTTCTAGATGATGTGGATCATATAGACCAACTTGAGGCGTTATCGGTATGCCTAACCGGTTTAAGTCGGGAAGTACGATTATCATTACAACGAGAGATGAACAAGTGCTAGTATCACACGGAGTGAGCTTGATTCATAACGTCAATCATTGTCGGATATGGAAGCACTTTGTCTATTTAGTAGATATACATTTGGAAGAGATTCCAATTCAAGGTACGAACAACTATCGGGACAAGTTGTACGTTATGTCATTGGTCTACCCTTAACGATAAGAGTTTTGGGTTCGTCATGAGGTATAAAGGAGCTTGAGTGGAAAGATGGTTTAGAAAGACTAAAACAATTCCGTCAAGGAAATCCAAAAAGTATTGGAAATAAGCTTTGATGATCTAGAGAATGATTACAAAGAAATCTTCCTAGATGTTGCATGTTTATTAAAAGGTGAGCGAAGGACCGAGCAATCCAAGTGTTTGAAAGTCGTGGATTTAATGCTATCATTGGGTTAAGAGTTCTTGAGCAAAATCTCGATAACTATATATGAATATGGGAGCTTAGGCATGCATGACCATATAGAAGAAATGGGCAAAAACATTGTTTTCCGTTTGCACCCGATGACTCTTACAAACATAGTCGATTGTGGATCAATGGGGACATTGAAAATATATTGGCAAGTGATTCGGTAAGGATTAATTCATTTCTAATTAGGTAGATAAAACTAACTCATTCTGTAACAACTATTTTATTTATTTATTTTTAATTTTTTTCCACTTCTATTTGGTGCAGGGAAAAAGTTAATGAAGCAATAAGATGTATAAAGTTGTCACCGTTGACACTAAATCTTGAAATCTGTTATGAGAGGTGTGGAAACATGAAGAAACTTAGAGTTCTTTACATGTGTTCCGGACCTAATTGGAAAGATAATCGGGTTAGCCAACGCTTTCCAAATGCGTTAAAGTATCTTAGTTGGCGAGATTACCCTTTTTATCTTTACATGAAACATTTCAAGCAGACAATCTTGTTGGACTTGACATGTCTTTTAGCATAATCGAAAACGTTTGGAGGGCGAACAAGAAAGGTAGAATAATGGTTGGTCGGTTGGTTAATTTTCATGATTAAATATAATGCAATAAATTCATATTGGTTTGTTATTATACCAAAACTAAATATATACTCATTTTTTTTCTTTTTTTACGTATATGATAGGTTCTTGATAAGCTCGATTCCTTGACCTTAGTTACACACCATTGAACACGTTGAACCTTGATGTGACTCCTAATCTCGAGAATTTATATCTTGAACATCAGAATGAATTGATAGAACTTTACATACCGATGGATGTCCAAAGCTCCAATCTAAATCGAGTAATTCAAAGTTGAAAATCCTTAACCTTGGGCCGACTCGAATCTAGAGACGTTAACTCTTGTAGGATGTTGTGATTTGGAAGAATTTTGCATGCCCTTCCGATGTACAAAGCTCAAATCCCTCAGCCTTAATGGTTCAAAGTTGAGAAACCTTAGCCTTGGGCCGACTCCAGATCTTGAGATGCTAAGTCTTGTCAGATGTCGTGATTTTGAAGAACTTTTGCCTTTCCGATGTACAAAGCTCAAATCCCTCAGCCTTCATAATTCACAGTTAAACCTTGATCTTGGGCCGACTCCGGATCTCGAGACTTTAAGTCTCACTGAATGTGATTTGGAAACATTTCATGTGCCCTTCAGATGTCCAAAGCTCAAGTCCCTCAGCCTTAATGGTTCGAAGTTGAGGAACCTTCACCTGGGCCTAACTCCACATCTCGAGACATTGAGTCTCGCTGGATGTGATTTGGAAGAACTTCACTTGCCCTATGGATGTCCAAAGCTCATATCCCTTATCCTCAATAATTCAAAGTTTATTGGGTAATCACCATCGGCCCATCTCAACCCAACACAACCCATCATGACCCGGTCAACGAAAGTCAACCACAGGGAAAAGTCAACTTAACAGTTAAAGAACAGTTACATGACAGTTATTCCCACTAAAGCTTCACACTGGTCCACTCGTCCATCGGCTCTGGGCAGTCACGAGGGATCCATTGAGATCGATTCGGACATACCAAACTGTACTTGCAAGTTTCCCCACAAAAAGCTAACTGCCATTCTCATGAACCGACACAATGGTTCAAGAGATACCTTTTCATTTTGTATAAATTGTAACAGATTCTGTAAGAACAAAGATGATGACAAAGTTATTATAAACACTACTTTGTTTAGTTTATACATTGCTTATTTGGTATACTTTTGATTTACGTTAAGAACCATAGATCCGTATCATTTGAGGCCAACAATTGGTATCAGAGCGGTTTGGTTCTTCTAACCAAAATCATCACTTACCATTTTTACCCGTTTATTCCAGAATCAAAACACAGGGCAAAAACCAGTTTCGACAAAAAAATTTCTGCAAATCGAAGAACACAAAAAGAATCCAAGACGTCATTTTCTTTTGTGTTTCATACCTTTGTCGCAACAGGGGTATAATCACAAAGTGATTACTCACAACCCGGCAACAAAAAAAAAGCAACTCGCAAAATTTTTCTATCCGAAACATCTTATTTTTACCCAATCCATTAGGATCAGAAAACGAAAAGAAATCGTTTTTCATTTGATTCAAACAAAATAAACGAGCGTCATCATTTAGGGCACATATAGAGATTCAATTAGAACAAACACACTGTTCTTATATGGAATCAAGCCCAGAAGAATCAATTGAGACCCAATCGATTCATTTGCAATACTCCAATCATAAAACCTCTCACGGAATAGAAAACCCCCAAATCAACCGAAACCTTAGTTTCAATTGGAGGGATAACAGCGTTCGCGAAGAACACCCATCACCGGAGAAGGAAGAGACGGTCAAAAACACAGCCAAACCAGGCGGTTGACCATCTTTTATTGGAGAGGAGAAGAGGCAGACATCTTCCCAAGAGAGAGACAGAGAATACTTAGTCTCAGAAAAAGAAAAGATATACACGCATTTTTATTATCTCAAAGAGATAAGAAGCCAAAAGATAAAAGAAGGGCACGCGTACAAGTTTAGGGCCACAAGAAAGAAAGGATCATTTATTTAATAGGGCATCGGGTTAGACCATCAACTCCTCCAGGTTCCAAAAAAGATTACAAACACCACTTTATTTTTACTTTATATATTATCGTTGATATATATTGTTTTATTTTGATAAGTTACTTTAAATTTAGAATCTTATCATTTTGATAGTATATTAACCTAGTGATTACACTGCTTAGTATACTGATTAGGAATAATTTATAAGGAGTAATTAACCTTAGGTTGTTCACTGATTGAATTTTATAATCTCCAAGGATAGTTTAAAATTTTAAAACTATACCTAGAAAGTTTTACACCCATTAGAGGAAGATAAAACATTAGAGCTCACTTTAATAAAATTTTTTAAACACATTTTGTGTTAAAATTCTTTTGAGATTTATTGTCATTATCATTTTAAGATATGACGAAAGATAGTGGAAAGGAACCTAGTACTTACATTACGAATAGTACACCCCATTTCAATGCCCGATCCTAAAGCCCGAATTACTCATTATGGGCAATTCAATGCAAATCATTCTCGAGCGGAAACAATTGAGCCGGTCAAACGACTCAACCCAATAAGAAAAGGATAAAACCGCTATTGCTTTCCTTTATCAAGCCTTACCGAAGAACAATTACTTCAAATAACAAAGCACAAAGCTGCAGAGGACATTTGGAATGCTTTGAAAACTAGACACGTTGGCGAAGACAGAGTTAAACAAGCAAGAATACAAACACTCAAATCTGACTTTGAGATGTTGTATATGAAGGAAGACGAAACAATAGACACCTTCACCACAAAACTCACAACACTCGTAAACAAAGCCGCTAGTCTAGGACACACAATAGAAGATGACACCTTAGTTCGAAATTACTAAATGTCAGACCGAAGGTATCGCAAATAGTTGCATCTATAGAACAATATTCCGACCTAAGTGAAATGACTTTGGAAGAGGCAATTGGAAGACTTAAAACCTACGAAGAAAGGATTAAGTTCAAGAAAGGAAAACAAGTGGACAATCAAGATAAAGCGATGTTCACACGACATGACAATAGAGGTAAAAACTTGAGAGGGCGTGGACGTGGAAAATACAAAGGATGGCGAAACCACGATAAAAATAACCACGAGAAGAAGGATGGAGAAAATTCTCACAATCACTTCAACAAATGAATTTTGATTTTAGCAAAGTTAAATGTTACAAGTGCAATAAAACGGTCATTATGCATCTAAGTGTTATGCAAAACCAAACACTAGTATGCAATCTAATCTTGTCGAGGAGGACTTAGAACCTACCTTATTAATGGCAATATTAGAAGACCCACATGCAACAAAACTTGAAGATCAAAAGGTCTCGCTACACGAAGAAGATGTAGGATATAAAGAGACAAGTGTCGATAGTCAATGGTATTTAGACAATGGAGCTAGCAACCATATGACTGGGATAAGAGAACACTTTAAAGAACTAGATGAGAATGTTAGTGGAAAAGTAAGATTCGGAGATGGATCTCATGTAGAGATTAAAGGAAAAGGTTCAATCCTATTAGAATGTGAAGACGAGAAACAAAGAATCATATCTCAAGTCTATTACATTCCTAGCTTGAAAAACAATTTATTGAGCCTTGGACAATTTACCGAAATAGGTTGTAAAGTTGTAATGGACGATGATGAATTACGACTTTATGACATGGACAACAAAATCTTCTTGAAAGTCACAAGACAAAGAAACCGTCTATACAAAGCAAGTCTGAAGATAGGCACACCTGTTTGCTTATTAGCAAACTTAAGTGACAATACTTGGTTATGGCACGCAAGATTAGGACACCTCGACTTTGAATCATTAAAATCTATGACTCAAAGGGAGTTAGTTCATGGAATACCTGCCATTAAACATACAACACAAATTTGTGATGTTTGTTTAGTTGGTAAACACAGCAGAGCGCCATTTCCCAAGAAAGCGAAAACTAGATCAACATCACCTTTAGATTTAGTTTATGGAGATTTATGTGGACCAATCACACCACCAACACCATTTGGAAAGAAAAACATATTCTTGTTAGTAGATGATTACTCAAGATATATGTGGGCGTATTTCCTAAACACGAAAGATCAAGCATTCGATACTTTCAAGGAATACAAAGAAACAATAGAGAAGGAGCTAAGGACAACATTGAAAATGTTGAGAACTGATCGTGGAGGAGAATTCACATCTAATGGATTCACTCAATATTGCAAAGAAAACGGCATAGCACGACAACTAACCGCACCTTACTCACCACAACAAAATGGAGTAGTTGAGCGAAGGAATAGGACAATTATGTCTACAACGAGATGCATGATGAAAGCAACCAACATGCCACAAAACTTTTGGGTCGAAGTCATAGACACGCTATATACATTCTAAGCAAATGTTCCCACAAGAGCCTTAGAAGACATCACTCCATATGAAGCTATCGGGAAAGAAAGCCAAACTTAGAAACTTTAAGAGTTTTTGGTGCATAGCATATGCAAAGGTACCATCATGATAAGGTTTTAAAGGTACCATTTTGAGGGGTCGTTTAAGTCCTTATTTGATCACTTTTGTATCCGTTATTGCTTAATATCGTTCCTTTTCACTTTTAGGTCTCGTGAAGGCAAAATCTTTGGAATGGCACTTATTTGGACGAAAAGGCGCGAATATATGAAGAAAATGGCCAAAGTCGAAATCGAGACACTCACGATTCTTTGAAGTTAGAAGGCGGCGGCGTCGGGTGCTATTGGCGACGCCGTCCCAAGATTTCGTGACGGGCCGAGAACCCAAACTTGTATTATCAAGCGGCGGCGTCCGGTGGTAAAAGAGTAGGCGTCGCCACTCGGACGGCCTAGATGCAATCCACGACGTCGAGTCAAGAGGACGGCGTCACGGACATAAGGTGACGCCGTCGCAAGGTTAACGTGGCCAAGACGAAACCCCAATGGCGGCGACACACGGCGTCACTAAACATAAGGTGGCGCCGTCGCAATTGTAATCTTATATATAGAATCCGAATTTTTCGTCTTTGTGTGGAGAGTCTTTGGAGTAAAACCTAAAACCGAACCTAAGGTGTCTTGTACAGTATTTTAGGGTTTTAAACCCTATCTTTCAACAAGATAAGTCTTTACTTCATTAATTCAATTATGTCTTTGATTATTTGTGTGTATGCTTGCATGTTCTCCATGTCAAGCTAATTTATTTGTGTGTTTGCTTAGGAAGTATGAAACTTAATTATTGAATATTGATTGGTTGTTTCTTATCTTAGTTGATTAATGATCTAGTAATGCGATAGGTCATTCGGTGTGTACTTAATGCTTGATTCATCTTTGTGAACCTTAGAATATAATTACGAGTAGTTGTAGGCTAAACCATCCAAAGAGCGCCTTAGAGTAGGAGTTTATAATCCCCAGTGGGTTTGTAGACAAGACCCTTTGGTAAGTTCAAAGAGTTAGGGAGAAACGACACCTACAACTTTAGACTCACAACGTAACTAGGAATAAGACGTGACACTCAACCATCAATAGGAGATAATTAAGGAGTAATACAATCTAAGTAAACACATCTTTAAACTATCATACGAGCACACATTAATTAGACATAGACTCCCACAACCTTAGTTTAGATAATTAGATAATAGTAGAGTAATCGGTAGAAATACCAACCCCAAATCCAATACCGAGATTCGTACCTTTCCATTTCATAAAACATAAAAATACAAAATAATCTTCCTCAACCTTAACCTCGCCAGTAGTAACTCCTTACTAGCATTCCTATTCCCTGAGAACGATATCAATACCCGTGGCTTACCCTAATTACTACACTACAACGATTAGGTTCATCGCCTAGGGTGTTATAAAACTTGCTCAAGAAAGGAAGTTTCCTTGACCCCGAACGACGCGTGTGGCGTTATCGCATTGATGAGTGTCTAAATACTCATCATTTTGTCTTGTTAGAATGCCAAAACATCCGAAAACACTCGAAATGTTTCAAAATGATAAAAATATCACAAACAAGTGTTTTATGTGTTTTAAATGCAAAACATCAAAATCGGTGAAAAGCATTATCAAGTTTGCATAATTGGCGGTTTAGTCCCCAAGTTTCAAAATTGTCAAAACTAGTCCCTAAATGTTTAAAATGAATGAAAAGTCAACTTAAGTCCTTGGGAAATCAAAATATTCACAAATGATCCACGGATGAAAGTTTACACATATTGGCAATTTTACCCTCAGTATCAAAATTGGCAAACTTAGTCCACGGTATTCAAAATAGAATTTTATCACAAATTACCCTTGTACTATTCATAAAATACAATTTGGAACAATTTTGATAAACTTTTGGGAAATTACACTTTTAGTCCTCAAAATCCAAAAATAACAATTAAGGTCCTTTTAAAGTTTTAAATGTTAAATTTATCAACATTGGTCCTTGTGTTATTATTATATGGCGAGTTTGGCCTTTGATTAGCTTTGGAAAAGTTACTAGTTCGATCCTTCAAAAATCGAATATTGCATGATTAGTCCTTGTGTGTTACTAGCTAAACCAAACGGATCCATTATTAAGCCAAATCCAAATATCCAGTCCAACCCAACCCAATATATATAACCCGGCCCAAAAATTTAAAACAGAGAAAAGCGCGCCACTGTTCACCTCCTCCCCCCTTTCCACCTGCTACCACTCCTACACCTCCACCTGGTTTCACCACCTCACCAACACCTTTCCACCTCACATCACAGCTGGTTACCCACTCCCCTACACCTCCACAAGGTCCAAGAAGCATTAATTAACTAAAACTGCCCAAAGACTTTTTGGCGCCAAAAGTAAGATTGATGGCTAGGATGTGTTTGAGAGATCTAATGATGGTGGGATTTACTCAGAAGCATGTGGGAAATCTAAAAAATCTATAAAGAGAAAAGGAAAAGCAGAGGAGAATAACAAGTAGAGTAGATTAGTTTAGGTAATGTCGTTTTAAGTTTTTTTAAACTTTCCAGTGTTTGTTTAAGCTTTCAAGCTTTTAAATAAGTAATCTCGGTGTATTGTAACTCTTTTCAATAAGCAATTTAAAGTTTTCAGTTATATTTCGGTTTGTGCATTTTCAAATTTCAAGTTCAAATTTCAAAAGTTGTTAATGGTTGTTGTAGTGGACTCAGCTCATATAAGCTTTATCTAAAGCTCTTATAAGCTATTAGAAACCTTCAAATTCAGTTTAGAGTTTAAAAGAAAAATTCCCAAAATTCCAAAAATAGATTAAAAATAAAAATCGGTAAAGATTATGCCGAAGTTGAAGCGAGTGATATATGGATTATTACGGGTTTAGAGGCTTTATGGAAAGCTATTAGGAGTGATTTCAATCAACGGTTCTTAATCTTTGGTTGGAAAACATTTGTGAGTTCTTTATAAGCATTTAGCATTTCACTATTTAAGTTGTTCATTAGCTCAAATCTTTGTATATTTATGTTTGTGAGTTATAGTTAATTAAAATAAGCATTAAAGCAGTTAGCTTATTCCTTTTAATTTGTAGTTGCTATAAATTTTATTTTAAACAGTTATTATAGCTTAAGTGTCAATTTTAGTTATATGTTATTATTATTGTTATTTACTGTTTCATTAGTCTAATTAAATGATATTATAAGATTTGTTATCAGTTTTATGGTTTTAATCTTTGAAACACTTTGAAAAGCTTCAATTCAGTCCTAATAATCAGTGTTTGGATTTGCTGAATTAAGGCTGCTAGAGACTAGTGGTGTTGTTATTTATTATTGTTCTAAGTCACAATAGTACCTAATAGTGTAGTTCTAACAATAAAAACAGTCCTTATTCCTTAAAAGTCAAAATCAAGTTTAATCCTCTATTACCGTTAACTGCTAAGATTTAAGAATGCAAATTGCATCATAGCCGCTTATAACTCAAGACTATAGCTTAAAATAACCTTATTGTAGCTTATTACAACTAATTCAATCATCTAGGATCATTCAAAACTCACTTAAGTCAACTTTTCATTCTGCTTTCAAAAGTCAAATTTGGAAAGTCCGTTTTACAAAACTTTGTTGAAGTCTCATTGATTCATTTCTTCATCAAAATCTATGAAACTTTGGGATTTGCAAGATCAGTAGGTCTAGTTTAATATTATCATTTTGTTTTCCATTTCTCAAGCACCAATAAGCTTAAAATCACTACAATAAGGCATGATATGCCTGCACACTCAAGATTCACCGAGTGTGACAGCATATCTTGCAGTTCTTTCACAAGCTTCATTCAAGCTTGTGAGGGCTGATTTTGGTTCTTGTGTAGTTAGCCGGTATACTTTAAGTCCCTATATCTGTTTTTCCAGTTAGCTTATTTGTTTAGCTTATGCTATAGCTTAAAAGTGCCTCCAATCATTGATTTGTATTAATAATCTCATAAGCTCAAAACTAATTTAAGCTTCTTTAGTAATCTAAAGTACTGATAATTAGTTAAGTTTTACTTAATATAGCATTATTTAGCTTCTATGTTCATTGGTACTCATTTGTGGCTTATAGCTTATTTTGGATCGCTTATTATTAGCGATTGCTCGTGATAGCTTTTTCCTCCACATAAGCATATGTTTTATATTTTTATAAACTTAGAATAATATTTTAGCATTTTACTGAATTTTGATTTTTCCTACTTGTTTGCTATTTTCTTAATTTAAATTAGTTTTTAAGTCTTTTAAATAGCTTTTAATACTAATAAATCGAAAAAGCTTAAAAAATATGTTTTCAATTTTCCTAGATTAAGATAAATATAAAAGCCTAAAAGTATTTTTCCATAATTTTCTTGGTTTAAATAGTATTTTTAGCATTTTAATTAGTTTTAAATAGTATTAAATTAATAATAAATACATATAAAGTCTAAAAATATATTTTCAGTTTTAAAATAAGTTTTATCATATTTTAGATTTTCTAAGTTATAATTTCATTTTTCTAGGTTAATTTTGTATTTTCTTGTATTTTAGTACATTTTAAATACTTAATAAATAGTTTTTAATTAATAATAATTAAATAAATAGTTTTAAAAATAATTTTCTTTTTCTAATAATTTTCTTTTATTATTAGGATTGTAAAAATATCATTTTCATATTTATAGGCCTTTTATTTCTTAAAACTCACGTTTTATTTTGTACGTTTACGTAATTTTATTTAAACGTACGTTTTAGGATTTAAACGTTCATCACTTTAAAAATAGTGATAGCGTTTATTTAATATATTTTAACTTTTTAATTTCTTTTAATTTGCATTTAAGTCGCTGTAATTTGTAAATCTTTTCTTTAGGTAATTATCCATCAATATCCTTACCGATCACTATCCTTAGTGATCATTCTATCATCTGGTGAAGTTGTTTAACACCAATTCATCCTCCGTGGGACTTAACGACCGAGAATTCCCTATATTCATCGATCTAAATTGCATTTGGTGTGTTTTAAGCGGTTTTAAGTGCATTACGGTTAGCCATTCACAAGTGGTTAGCTTGTGTGATTAGACTTGTTGTTTAGCATCAATCAAATTTTGGCCTTGCACGGGGAGGTCAGTAGCGTGTTTTAAGCATTTCGGATCCATTCTTGCACATATACCACCTTTTTGTAAGCAGTTTTAAAAAATCAAAAGTTCATTAACACTTTTCCTAAAGTGTTAACAACTCAAAAATATTTTCATTCTTTGTTTTTTTCAAAATATTTATTCAAAAATCCAAAAATATTCATCTTTAACCTCTTACCCTTTTTGATTCTTTATTCCTTTGCCCTCTATCCATTTGATTCTAAACTTCTTCTATTCTCATGGAATCTCTCGACTACGACGAAATCTGGAGCAGTTGAAAACTTCCTATTTTATCACAAATGTTAAGAATTCGTGTTGTTCGTGATGATCCATTGATTCTGCGTAGGAAATAGAGCGAAACCGGGTGACAAAGGACCGGTACTTCCATCTAATAATAGAGGTGCTAAATACGTCCAACCTACGGTTATCCAAAGATCTAATCCCTCGATTGCTCATAAGCCGTCTAGAATTGATTCTAAACTTTCACGATTTACGGTTAAAAGCAAACATGCGTAATTCGGACGGTGACTAGCAAGAATGACTTGCCTAATCTTCACGTTTCTCAAGAACCAAAACCGGAGACCATAACGGAAGTGGTGGAAATTGCTAGCTCTCGAGCACACCACTTGTCCCACCTCCGGATTTTCAAAATGTTCTTCGAGTCTAAATAGTCATTCGAGATCACCATGTTGGTTTTGTTGATTCTTTGAATGAACCGATTCCTTCTCATAACTCTCAAATAGAATCGTTTATTCCTTGTGTCGGTTGTGGTGAGCCTCTTTTTGGTTCACCACATCATTTGGTGTACGCGTGTATGAGTGTGGTAATGATATTCGTAGCGGAGTTGTTTGTTTTGTGGTTCGAGGAATTCATTTGATTATGATCCTAATCCGAACTCATTTAACGACCCTCAAATTTTCTAATTACCCACCATGGCCGAGTTATCTTCATATAATCAACAATCTGCTGTGAATTTTGTGGAGGTCCTCACCAAGGATTTGAATGTCAATCCGAAACACGTTTGTCTATGAACAATTTTCGGTGATGCTCGTAACATTGGCTATGACCAATATCCATATGATTCACCAATCCAGGCTCAGCAGTTTCTTTGTTGTGAGAGCTGTGGAGGTCCCATTTCAGCTCGATTGTCAAGCAGGAATCCATTTCCTTGTAACAATTACGACTATCACGACCACCCTCCACGGTGCCAAATAACTCAAACTCCTCGGCAAACTCCTCAAGACACTTATCTAGAGCTTACGGAGTCGGTGAAAAGAACCGAGGAGTTGAGTAAGACGACATTCATAATGTTCCCGGTTTTCTTGTGTATATTGTGGGGTCCTCATGATGATTATCAATGTCAACCTTCCGGTTTTGACAAATCTCCACTCCCACAATGTCCCGTCATTCAAAATTCACATGAGAAATCCATGGAAGAATTGCTAGTGAAGCGAGTTGCTAAAATAAATTCCCAAATTGCTTTTGAAAAGTCTATTAGGGAATTAATTGCAAAGAAAAAGCGACGGATCTAGCTCTCAATTTCGTTTTATTCACGATGGCGATGATGATGAAGATACACTGAAGATTCATCAAGTTCATCGATGGATATTCCAAAGATTGAGATTCATTCTCAAACAAGCGCCATCACACGAAACTCCCACTCACTCTCCGAACATGGGGACGAGCATCTTGACCTTTGTTCACGAAAAGGAATCGGACGAATTCATAAAGTCTAGTGTTGAGGACCTTGTCCCAATCCCGAGAGAGTCACAGGAACTTTGACCATATGTGTGATATCCCTTCCCTCTTGAGTGTTCAAAAGATCATTTGAGACTTTCTCCGATTTTAGCGATGATTGTAAATCTTATGGAGACATTGAGAATGTTGAGGCATCACTTTCACATTGTGATGTTGATCCTCTTTTGAGGAATTCTTGATGAACTCACTCATATCATTCCACTTTCATCGAAAGTGATGATGATCTCTTTGATTTCAAAGCCAACCGAGGAGAAATTGAAAGTCTCCTTTATAATGATCGTTCACTCACTTCTCACCCTAACAATCCAATAGAGAATGTTAATCACCTTGTTCGAAACATTCAAAACTACTTTCACCAATCCTCTATTTGAATTTGAATCAATTCACTTGGATTTCTAACAATCCAATCTTTGACGAGGATAGTGATGAGTCTGATGGAACAAGAGTTCACAGATTTACATCACGTGAATGATTCTCTTACGAGGAGTTCTCCTTGAACTCAATCATATCATATCTCTACCGTAGTATGATAACTTCCACTTTGATCTAGACATAAATGATCTTTGTGTTCCGGAGGAAATGCTCTCGACAATGAGAACTTGCTTGATATCAAAATCCCATCCCTCCTACCCGAATATGTCTTCATCAAATGAGCTTAAATGATGAAATTCATGATCCGAAATCATGAATTCTCCATGGATGAAGATGAGTTAGTCATGATCCTTATCATGATTTTCTTTCTTTCTTCACCTATCCCTTGGCTTCTCTGTTCTTCACTCCTTCGGAATGAAGACATTATCTTTGACCGGCATTTCCATGTACCATTTGTGAGCCAGTGCATGCGTATCTCATCGGTGTGGAACTTTCACGTACTTCAATGTTTATCAAACATCTTGAATGAAAGTCCGATGGAGATTGTCTCTTCCACTTACTTCCCCATGAACAAATTAATTGGGGTCGAGTCAAGCTAGCGACTCGGTAATCAAAAACGATGAGCTAAACATGGGTTTTCACCGTGTGTACCACCTAGTGTGGGGAGATGCCTCGCATGTTGTATATAGACCTTAAAATGAATGAAAATTGTATATATTAAAAAGAGAATAATTGTTGTGTTTCTACACTTAGCTAGTAATGTTATCTTTTTACGTTCTAAGTTTCGGCATAACAGTAGGTACTTTGAATATTGAGGACAATATTCATTTCTAAGTGTGGGGAAATTCGCGAATTTGATCATAAATGTACCCTTTTAGTCCCTTTTTCCCCGAAATGGCCAAATTTTAAAATTTTTATTTAGTGGAAGTACTATGTACTAAACACAACAAATGGTAATCAGTCCACCATGTCTAACCCACATAAGGATTGGCTAATCCAGAGCAAACGGCTCTTGGTAAAGATATCTCAAATCCGTTTATGGCTTGCAATTTGCCCAAAATTGTATGGTGTTCAACTCACCATATCTTTAAACTAGTGAAGAGTTGGCTAGCCATAAGTTTATGGCTTGTGGTAAAGGCGATTGAAAATCCATAATTGGTAATCGGCTCACCAAAGATAATATTGATAATTTATCTAAGAGTTGGCTAGTCCGAAGCAAACGGCACGGTAAAGACAAATCAAATCCGTTCACGACTTATGATTTGCTCAAAATCATTTGGTTATCATTGTACCAAAGTTCTTACTTGAATGAAACAATTGGCTACTCCGAGTAATGGCTTTTGGTAAAGAGATGAAATCCATTAAATTTTCTCAAATCATTGCTAGGGACTAGCAATATCTTAGTGTGGGGGATTGATGAGTGTCTAAATACTCATCATTTTTGTCTTGTTAGAATGCCAAAACATCCGAAACACTGAAATGTTTCAAAATGATAAAAATATCACAAACAAGTGTTTTATGTGTTTTAAATGCAAAACATCAAAATCGGTGAAAAGCGTATCAAGTTTGCATAATTGGCGCTTTAGTCCCCAAGTTTCAAAATTGTCAAAACTAGTCCCTAAATGTTTAAAATGAATGAAAAGTCAACTTAAGTCCTTGGGATATCAAAAATATTCACAAATGATCCCGGATGAAAGTTTACACATATTGGCAATTTTACCCTCAAGTATCAAAATTGGCAAACTTAGTCCCTGGGTATTCAAAATAGAATTTTATCACAAATTACCCTTGTACTATTCATAAAATACAATTTGGAACAATTTTGATAAACTTTTGGGAAATTACACTTTTAGTCCCTCAAAATCCAAAAATAACAATTAAGGTCCTTTTAAAGTTTTAAATGTTAAATTTATCAACATTGGTCCTTGTGTTATTATTATATGGCGAGTTTGGCCTTTGATTAGCTTTGGAAAAGTTACTAGTTCGATCCTTCAAAATCGAATATTGCATGATTAGTCCTTGTGTGTTACTAGCTAAACCAAACGGATCCATTATTAAGCCAAATCCAAATATCGGTCCAATGACCCAATATATATAACCGGCCCAACAATTTAAAAGCAGAGAAAAGCGCCATTGCTCACCTCCCCCCTTTCCACCGCTACCACTCCTACACCTCCACTGGTTTCACCACTCACCAACACCTTTCCACCTCACATCACGGTGGTTACCCACTCCCTACACCTCCACAAGGTCCAAGAAGCATTAATTAACTAAAGCGCCTAAAGACTTTTGGCGCCAAAAGTAAGATTGATGGCTAGGATGTGTTTGAGAGATCTAATGGTGGTGGGATTTACTCGAAGCATGTGGAAATCTAAAAATCTATAAAGAGAAGGAAAAGCGAGAGGAGAATAACAAGTAGAGTAGATTAGTTTAGGTAATGTCGTTTTAAGTTTTTTTAAACTTTCCAGTGTTTGTTTAAGCTTTCAAGCTTTTAAATAAGTAATATCAGTGTATTGTAACTCTTTTTCAATAAGCAATTTAAAGTTTTCAGTTTTATTTCAGTTTGTGCATTTTCAAATTTCAAGTTCAAATCTCAAAAGTTGTTAATGGTTGTTGTAGTGGACTCAAAAGCTCATATAAGCTTTATCTAAAGCTCTTATAAGCTATTAGAAACCTTCAAATTCAGTTTAGAGTTTAAAAAGAAAAATTCCCAAAAATTCCAAAAAAATAGATTAAAAATAAAAAATCAGTAAAGATTATGCCAGAAGTTGAAGCAGAGTGATATATGGATTATTTTGGGTTTAGAGGCTTTATGGAAAGCTATTAGGAGTGATTTCAATCACTGGTTCTTAATCTTTGGCTGGAAAACATTTGTGAGTTCTTTATAAGCATTTTAGCATTTCACTATTTAAGTTGTTCATTAGCTCAAATCTTTGTATATTTATGTTTGTGAGTTATAGTTAATTAAAAATAAGCATTAAAACAGTTAGCTTATTCCTTTTAATTTGTAGTTGCTATAAATTTTATTTTAAACAGTTATTATAGCTTAAGTGTCAATTTTTAGTTATATGTTATTATTATTGTTATTCTTGTTTCATTAGTCTAATTAAATGATATTATAAGATTTGTTATCGGTTTATGGTTTTAATCTTTGAAACACTTTGAAAAGCTTCAATTCAATCCTAATAATCGGTGTTTGGATTTCTTGAATTAAAATTTGCTAGAGACTAGTGGTGTTGTTATTTATTATTGTTCTAAGTCACAATAGTACCTAATAGTGTAGTTCTAACAATAAAAACAGTCCTTATTCCTTAAAAAGTCAAAATCAAGTTTAATCCTCTATTACCAGTTAACTGTTAAGATTTAAGAATGCAAATTGCATCATAGCTGCTTATAACTCAGTACTATAGCTTAAAATAACCTTATTGTAGCTTATTACAACTAATTCAATCATCTAGGATCATTCAAAACTCACTTAAGTCAACTTTTCAGTTCTGTTTTCAAAAGTCAAAATTTGGAAAGTCCAGTTTTTACAAAACTTTGTTGATGTCTCATTGATTCATTTCTTCATCAAAATCTATGAAACTTTGGGATTTGCAAGATCAGTAGGTCTAGTTTAATATTATCATTTTTGTTTTCCATTTCTCAAGCTCCAATAAGCTTAAAATCAGCTTACAATAAGGCATGATATGCCCTGCACACACTCAAGATTCACCGGTGTGCTGACAGCACATCTTCTGATTCTTTCACAAGCTTCATTCAAGCTTGTGAGGAGCTATTTTTGGTTCTTGTGTAGTTAGCCGGTATACTTTAAGTCCCTATATCTTTTTCCAGTTAGCTTATTTGTTTAGCTTATGCTATAGCTTAAAAGTGCCTCCTTAATCATCGATTTGTATTAATAATCTCATAAGCTCAAAACTAATTTAAGCTTCTTTAGTAATCTAAAGTACTGATAATTAGTTAAGTTTTACTTAATATAGCATTATTTAGCTTCTATGTTCAATTGGTACTCATTTGTGGCTTATAGCTTATTTTGGATTCTTATTATTAAGCGATTTACTGTGATAGCTTTTCCTCCACATAAGCATATGTTTTTATATTTTTATAAACTTAGAATAATATTTTAGCATTTTCCTGAATTTTTCAGATTTTTCCTACACTTTGCTATTTTTCTTAATTTAAATTAGTTTTAAGTCTTTTAAATAGCTTTTAATACTAATAAATCGGAAAAAGCTTAAAAAATATGTTTTCAATTTTCCTAGATTAAGATAAATATAAAAGCCTAAAAGTATTTTTCCATAATTTTCTTGCTTTAAATAGTATTTTTAGCATTTTAATTAGTTTTAAATAGTATTAAATTAATAATAAATACATATAAAGTCTAAAAATATATTTTCAGTTTTAAAATAAGTTTTATCATATTTTAGATTTTCTAAGTTATAATTTCATTTTTCTAGGTTAATTTTGTATTTTCTTGTATTTTAGTACATTTTAAATACTTAATAAATAGTTTTTAATTAATAATAATTAAATAAATAGTTTTAAAAATAATTTTCTTTTTCTAATAATTTTCTTTTATTATTAGGATTGTAAAAATATCATTTTCATATTTATAGGCCTTTTATTTCTTAAAACTCACGTTTTATTTTGTACGTTTACGTAATTTTATTTAAACGTACGTTTTAGGATTTAAACGTTCATCACTTTAAAAATAGTGATAGCGTTTATTTAATATATTTTAACTTTTTAATTTCTTTTAATTTGCATTTAAGTCGCTGTAATTTGTAAATCTTTTCTTTAGGTAATTATCCATCAATATCCTTACTGATCACTATCCTTAGTGATCATTCTATCATCTGGTGAAGTTGTTTAACACCAATTCATCCTCCGTGGGACTTAACGACCCAGGAATTCCCTATATTCCTCTGATCTAAATTGCATTTGGTGTTTGAGTTGTTTTGAGTTTCTTACGGTTGGTCATTCAAGTGACTAGCTTGCGTGAGATAACAGCGGTTTTGCACCAATCACACATCACAACATCGACAAAGTTAGATGATAGAAGCAACAAAATGGTATACTTAGGAAGCGAACAAGGATCGAAAGCTTATAGACTATTTGATCCAACAACACAAAGGATATGTGTTAGTAGAGATGTGAAGTTTAAAGAGGATGAAGCATGGGACTGGAAGGATTACCTGGATGAACACACCAATGATGAACCCGAATGGTTTGACTTCAAAGTTGAAAACCTTGAAGCCACAAATGAACATCGAAAACGAAACCAACCGGATGAAGAAGGCGAAGATATCCTCGCAAATGATGATCATGAATATGAAACATCAACAATGACTCACCCTCACAATCACAAACACTTCAGACACCATCTACAATTTCATCAAGAATAAATACTCAAATTACACCAACTACCTCAAGACATTCAACAAATCAAAGTAACTCAACTACAACCCGGAACTTACATCCAGACTTTGATCATACGCCACTACAAGGTTTTAGAACGTTGAATGATTTATATGAAAACACCGAGGAAGTATTACCTGAGCGTTTATTACTAGCTGAAGATGAACCCAAGAACTTCAAGGAAGCATCGAACGATCAAAAATGGATCGAAGCAATGAAGGTCGAATTAGATTCCATTAATAGAAATAATACATGGAAACTAACCACTCTACCAAAAGGACATAAATCCATTGGTTTAAAGTGGGTATTCAAGACCAAGAAAGATGCTAATGAAAATATAGTCAAGCATAAAGCAAGACTAGTAGCAAAAGGCTACATACAAGAGCATGGCATAGACTTTGAAGAAGTCTTTGCACTGAAAAGAATGGAAACAATCCGATTACTATTAGCCATAGTCGCTAATAACAAATGGGAAGTACATCACCTAGACGTCAAATCGCATTTCGCATGGTGACTTAAAGAAGAAGTGTATGTTACACAACCCAAGGATTTATAAAAGATAATGGAAAAGTCTACTGGTGATAAAAGCTCTATACGGTTTAAGACAAGCACCACGTGCATGGAACATAAAGTTAGACAATACCTTGAAGTCCTTAGATTTCAAGAAATGCGCTTTGGAACAAACTGTCTACGAAGAAGTCAAAAGACTCATTACTTCTAGTAGGAGTCTATGTGGATGATTTAATCATCAACGGCACACCAAAGAAAGAAATAGACAAGTTCAAAGCTCAAATGGAAGAGAAATTCGAGATGAGTGACCTAGGATTACTATCCTACTACTTAGGAATTGAAGTCACACAAACTAAAGGTGACATATCAATAAAGCAATCCGCCTACGCAAGCAAGATCCTAAAGGAAGTTGGAATGCTAGATCTGATCGAAACTTTAATACCTATGGATCCAGGAACAAGACTAACAAAGAACACCGATGAAACAACGGTCAACTCAATCGAATATAGAAGCTTGATTGGATGCTTACGATATTTGCTACATACAAGACCCGACTTAAGTTATTACATTGGATTACTTAGTCGTTTTATGCAAGAACCAAAGGAACACCACATGAAAGCTATAAGGAAAGTACTACGCTATGTTAAAGGAACAAAAGACTATGGGATCACCTACAAGCACAATCGGAGGAAACCAGATACAAGGTTATAGTGACAAAGACTACGAGTCAACACTCGAGAAGGCAAAGGCACTCTGGAATTATCTTCTACTACGGTGAATCACCAATCACCGAGTACACAAAAGCAAGCCACGGTAGCTCTATCATCATGTGAATCCGAATTTATTGCGACAGCAGTTGACAACACAAGCATTATGGTTAAAGAGATTACTTAGCAAGCTTACGCACGCAAGAAGAAAAAGTTACAATCTTGGTCGACAACAAGTCCGCCATTGAACTAATGAAGAATCTCGTATTTCACGGAAGAAGTAAACACATCGATATCAAATACCACTTTATAAGAGAATGCGCCGAAAGAGAAGATCTACAAGTCGAATTCATAAGTGGAGAATTTCGTAAGTCGACATCTCGACAAAGGCATTACCAAAGATCGATTCCTTACAATGAGACAACTAAGCGAGTCAAAGATCCGCAACAAGGCGATTGTGATTAAGGGGGAGAATATTGGGTAATCACCATCGACCCATCTCAACCCAACACAACCCATCATGACCCGGTCAACGAAAGTCAACCACAGCGAAAAGTCAACTTAACAGTTAAAGAACAGTTACATGACAGTTATTCCATAACTGCCATTCTCATGAACCGACACAATGGTTCAAGAGATACCTTTTCATTTTGTATAAATTGTAACAGATTCTGTAAGAACAAAGATGATGACAAAGTTATTATAAACACTATTTTGTTTCGTTTATACATTGCTTATTTGGTATACTTGTGATTTACGTTAAGAACCATAGATCCGTATCATTTGAGGCCAACAAAGTTGAGGACCCTTGACATTGAGCTGACTCCCAATCTGGAGAGGTTAGATAGTAAAGACTGTTCGAATTTAGTAGATATTAATGCTCCTGATGGATGTCTAGAAAAGCTTGTCTACTTAGAATTAAGTGGTTGTGGGAGGTTTAAATCCTTTTTGTTTGACAAATAGTCTAAACCACTTAAGGTTGGTTCTTTATCAGAGTTACATCTCATTGGCGAGTCGATAGAGATATGCTCATTGCACCCGGACAATAGTTTTCCAAAGTTCCTATTTACATGTGTTTATAAAGAAGATGCAACTGCCTCGTAATTTGGAAATCTTGAAAAGCTTATTTCTATAGGTCTTTGTTCTTGCACAAACCTTGAAAGCTTTTCTAGAAGCATTTGTAGTTTGCAATGTTTAAAAAAGCTCACACTTGAAGGCAGTATTCCAGAAATGTCCAAGGACGTTCACCAGTTACAATGTCTAGAGGAGCTAAGCTTTAACATCACAGACATTGAAAATCTTCCAGATGGTCTTGGTATGTTAAGACAACTTAAGTCTCTCAAACTTTTTGGTTGTGGGAATCTTAAGAAATTGCCTGATGATATTAGCCAATTAGAATCCCAGCTGAAATCTCTCAAACTTGATATTTGTCCTAAGTTTAAGAGTTTACCCGAAGATTTTGGCAAATTAGAATCTCTAGAGAAGCTAATGTTGTCACTAACTGAGATTAGTCGTCTTCCAGATAGCATCTGTATGTTAAAACAGCTGAAATCTCTCAAACTTAAATCTTGTTGGGATCTAAAGAGTTTACCCGAAGATTTTGGCGAAATAGAATCTCTAGAGAAGCTAATATTGTCAGCTACTAGGATTAGTCTTCTTCCAGATAGCATTTGTATGTTAAAACGGCTGAAATCTCTCAAACTTAATTCTTGTTATGATCCTAAGAGTTTACCCGAAGATTTTGGCGAATTAGAATCTCTAGAGAAGCTGATGTTGTCATCTACTGGGATTAGTCGTCTTCCAGATAGCGTTTGTATGTTAAAACAACTGAAATCTCTTGAAATTGGATCGTTGGGACAGGATCAGATGATACTGGAGGATCTTGGCCGATTACCATGTTCAGAGAAGCTAATTTTAAGTAGCTGTCAATTTTCAGGAGGTTTTCCAAAGAGTATCTTTGAACTGAAACGCCTAAAATATTTTCATTTGCTCTATTGTAAACTTGATGATTCGCTAGAGAAACTTGGGCTTTTAGAATGTTTAGAAGAGTTAGATATAACAGATACAGACATCCGTAGTCTTCCACAGAGCATTTTTCAATTGAAAGGTGTTCGTATTACTGGGTTAAGAAAAACTCTTGAGGTATGTGGCTTAACAGACGTGAAACGAACCTACGATCATGGTGCTTATGAAACGTTCTGCTACACTGTTGTTTAGTCCCTTGTAAACAACTATTTCAAAGGTACTTTACTACTTTCTCTTTTTTTTAAAAAGCTGTCTTACATTAATCCGAGTCTTGAGATTGATATGATGTTAATTAATTTTTCTAGCATTTGATACGTATTTTACTGTCGACCATAACAACTGAACCATTTTCTGCATGTTTGATTGCCAATCAGCACTTCATCGAACCAAAATGAACTCAAAGCTCAATCCCCGGGGCCTAACGGTTTGTTCTGGCTCAATCAGTTTCTCCATGTATGAAAGATTTTGCCAGTTGTTGGGACCGCAATTGTGTTTATTTCAGGACACTAATCATTCTCAACTTCACTATTGTATCATCTTACAAGTCATGCGCTAGTGTCGTGTGAAGAACTGAAGATACTTGGTCATCAATATGATAGTTTTATCAACGTCAATGTATGATATATTATTAGGTACATTCGCAATCAATTGATTGTTTTCTTTTACCTTTAGAAATAATGTTACAAAGTTTATTCATGGAGTTCAGTTTACGCAGCTGACTTGTTTAGAAAGTCAATTTGTGCTATCACTAGATTCGTGAAAGGTTTATTAGTAGTGATGTCAATATATTCGTGAAGATCATGTTAAAATTGATTCATGAAAGGTTTATAAGTGATGTTAGATCATAAACAAGTTTTCATTAAAAGAAGCGAGTGAACATGTTTCAGAATGCTTTGACAGAGTTTAAAGCTTTGTTCCAGATTACAAAAAAAAAAAAAAGCACAAAGTTTGGAACTAAAACAGGGGATATCACATGTTTCTTACTGTTCTCAAAAATAACTAAAAATTTCACCCTTTTTAAAAAAAAATAAGTATCTCGCAAATCGTTAATCGTTACGCGAAAAAAATCATACCATGGCGACGAGAATTAAATTATCTTTCTATAGATATGCACTTCTAAAATCGAGTATCTGGTTCATGGGTTTGATATTTGACTCGTTCATAGTTAAGTGTCTAATCCTGACCTCGCATTTTTGATCCTATATCATTTTGTAGACGCTGAGAAACCCTTCTCCATGCGGGTACAAGTCGAACAGAACTGTGTCGAAATCAAACTATTTTGTATCTTTATTCAGAATATGTATATCTAGAGATGTGATATTTTTTTATCAAATGAATGATGAATGAGAGAATTTCTGTCATGAGTTTCATCTTGGATTGAATTAAACCGACTAGTTATAAACACTTGGATAATGATTTTAGTTAACTTCTCATGTTAAACCAATTAAAAATAGAGATAATTACACCAAAACGCATCTAACTCATACTTTTGTAGTTATGTGTAGCTATTATTTTTTGTAGTTCCATGTACCTAACTTTTGAATTTACTTAGTGCCGTGTACCGGGTGACTTGTTGTGTGTATTATTTGACAATTTTTGTAGTTTCATGTACTCAACTTTTGATGATTGTGCCCTCTCATTCATATCATGAGAATTCACGTGATTTATATTTTTTTATTATAAAATCTTGTTGTTTAGATGAGTTATAGTTTTATATAGGGGGTGATATGCACATTACTAAAAGTGATATGCATACCATCAATCATGTATAAAGGTGTTGTACCGTGTGCATCACTACTGTTATTTAGTGGTGAAAAAATAAAAAAAATATGATGTGCATATCAACACTCTTTTTATGTATGTAATAGGTTTTAAAGAAAAGCTGGTAAATATCATTAATATTTACAAAATATCATATTTTAATTATAAACATTGTACAAATGTTTACTATTTGCCAAATACGGAGTAGTAAACTTCAAACAAAATTGGCGAAAGGTTCAATTGCGTTGCATAAACTGTCCTAAAAACTAAAAGAGGCTCTATAATAACTTGGGATTACATAAACAGTCTCTAAGTTAAATCTAAAGACTGTTTGTATAACGTTATGTAAATGGTTATGCGTTTCTTATTTAACTTTACGAAACCGACCCTAATCGAAAAGTTTTTTTTATTTCTTTCTTATAAGTAACCTTTAGCGTATTGGATAAACAATATAATATTATCGGTTTGGTACTTAAAATTTATTTGTATATACTTAGAAATGTTTATAAGTAAAATTAAAACCGATGTAAAGAGATATTAAAATAACGTAAATTGTTTTCATGTAAAATCTCATATCCATAGCGAGCACGGGTAAATATTTTTTTTCTCATCATTGATTTATTTAACTTAAAAACTAGATTAAACAAGGTGTATTTTTTTCCTTAACATTATCCATTTTTTAAACAATCTTTTTGTTCGGAAAACAATTATTTTGAAATTGAAGTAGTGATTCATTTAATAGGAATGTAGAGTTTGGTTAATTAAATATCATAAAAATATCAAAGTTATATCGAAGTTTCCGTCTACTGAAAGATAATAAAATTCTTGTTATGATGTATATTTTTTGTGGTTTAATTATTTTTTGTTTGGAAGATATTTTATTTTAGTAAGTAAAGATCTTTCCTTTTATGGATAAGAAACGAAAAGCTAAAATTTGTACATCTGATCTTTGATTTCTTGCTGATGTTTATCGTTCTCAACCCCTAGGAATGCACCAATCAATAACAAATTAGCTACTAAGCTTTATGTCTTCGTTAGTAGGTCTTAATTATACGTTTCCATATACATGGTTATAATTTATGCAACAATTTGATGTATATCGCGGTACACAAACAAAGTTTGTTCTGATTACCTTGAATGGATTGGATCTCAGAGCTTGTTTTAACGCGTTGTGAATTTGTTACCTGTTTAGTGTTTTCTAGCTTCTAGTTAAAACTTCAGCAAACTTTCGAGTAAATTAAATTCCAATTTTTCACAATAATTGACATCTTACATGAATTATACAGTTGGAAACAAATCCTTAATTTATTTGCAAAGGTGGACTATATATAAGGATACAATGGTGGGCAACAATTGATAACACAACAAAGAGAAAATACAAGCCAATAACCAATGTTTAGTAAACATCTTGATTTAAGTCTTTTTAATAGTTGTGGCACCATCACCCCCCATACCCAAAGTATTCTTAACATTCTCAGTCGCACCTAGCGCCGCATTCTTAATCGTGTCTCCGGTATTTAGCAACACCTCACCTGTCTTATCTTTCCCTGCTACCGCAGTCTCTTGAGTCCATTGCGCCACTTGTGACGCTTTGTCTACAACCGCAGTGGTTGTCTCTGAAACAAAGGTTCCAGGTTGGTCTTTAGACTCGACGGGCTTTTCCTTATTGTTTCCGAATCCGAACATTTCTCTTTGAACTGTGTATGATTTGAGAGATAGATTTGTTTTGTGGTTGAGTTGCATGAAAGGTTGAATATTAATATAGGGGTGCATGAGGGTGCAAAATTTAACAACATGTCTATAGCATATTTATTGCTTTTGGACAGTGAGCCCTTTGATGTCGATCAACAATTCTCCACCATTCAAATGAGATTTTGTTGTGCACGCTTAACTTGACTCTAGCTTGTTCGAGCCGTATTTTATCGAGGCTCAAGCTCGGCCAAAATGAGCTCGAAATGTTAATGAGTCAGTGCGGGTTTATGTAAAGGCTCGACTCGAGTTATTATCGAGTTTTCAAGCTTTTAAATTGTATATGTATTTTTTTATATAAGTTATGCATACTTTAAGGGTTACATGTTGATAACATTAAATACGTACTAAATATCGCATCATTTATTCCATTTATATTGTCTCTTTTATGTTATTTATGTAAGAATTAGTACTTCATTGTTTACTTTTGTTAATCTCGGTAAATATTGAAGTGATTCATTGAAGTTAAGAAAATGGACATGAATTAGAGCTAAAGCGAACAAATCAAATAAAGTCCACTCATCGACACTCAATACGCCGTATTCATCAAAGTCTAAACGACGCATCAATTCAAGTCTTCATCAAATTACCTAAGTCGCAAAGGACATCGATCGCGTATCGAGAATGTGTCGTCGTATCTATTGGCGGTTCGTCTGATTCTAAAATATTTTAATCGTGGGCCTACGGTATTCAAGCCACGATCGCCGTGTCGACCGAATTCGAAGGGTATAAATACAAAACCCTTATTACAATTCTAAACAACTATATACCACAAAGCTCGATTACCAGTTGATTTTAGAAGGTAAGAAGGTCCTGCAAACTCGTCATTAATTAGGAGAACTCTTTGTAACCTAGTTTCTTCACTTAATCATTCGGTTAGCGATCGATTTCACTATGTTTCATACTTTAATCGATTTGATTATGTTTAAGCACTTTGTTCTCGAGATTATGAGCTAACACCCTTAGGTGTTAGTCAAGTTTATGAAAATCATTTGTTTTTATATGTTTTACATCGATTCCTAGTTTATCTCGTTGGATATTATATATATTTATCTCCTATGCTCGTTTATTTACTTGATTGAGTGTTATCTATTTTCTAGATCTTTGGAATATGTATTTAAATTCTGTAACTTAACTCTCGGTAATTGTGGTTATTTGAATTATAAACTTTAGATCCGTATCGTAATAATTGAATGTTGGAAAACCATTTGAATTGGCCCTAGCTTAGGAGCACCCATCTAGAAAAGTCCCTTAACAAATTCACTTATTAGGACTAGTGCGCGTAATGCCTCTAGGTAGATAATTACAAGATCAAGGCAAGTAAGTTAGTATAACTCGTAGAAGTTTAGGTTGCATTTATGTCACCTAGATAAATTATAAATAATAGTTGAAGCGCATTAAACATGCTTAGTTAATTGTGACAGGATTAACCTCTTGTTAGCCTAGAATTTGGGAGAAGAACCATCTAGTTTACATTCGTGAATCATCAATGGGAATGAATTAGTAATCATTGCATTAGTAAGACATATATATCACTAATACTTGATTAGATGAACTTGGCTAGCAAGTTAATCCTAATATTAATTTAGTACCTTTTTCCTTTTATCGTTTGTTTTGTGTGTTAATTAATTTAATAATTTACTTGCTTTCGTAGTTCGGTTAGAAAACCAAACTCGTGCATGTCTCGAGTGAACCCCTCTTTGCATTAGTTTAGGATATTTAGTAGCTAGAATACCTTTAGGATTAGTATTTAAGTAATTCACTCTGACGAACGACTCGTACTTACCCCACTAGCTACATTGATCGGGTACACTACCCGTTAGTGTTAGTCTACCCAATTAGTTCGACAAAATATAAATAGTAAAACTTGGTTAAAATAATATAGACAACAAATAATACATGACATGTAAATGCTTATGTATTTAACTTTTTAAGTCGAGCGTGAGCCGAATTCAAATTTCATTTTATATAACAATTCTAGTTGGCTTAAAAAAACATATAAGCACAAGTATACCTAGCTAAGAGCTGAGTTCAAACTTTATCGAAACGAGTTCGAGCGTCCCTCATGAAGGCTCGACTAGCTATCAAGCCACACTCGAGCCGAACAAATTATTATTGAGTCAAGTCGAGCTCTGATAAAGTTTGATTCGATTTGACTCATTTACACTCTTGATCGAGTACATTTGGTCTAATGATTTAAGGCCTTGATTATAAGTGAAAGGTTGGGGGTTGGAATCTTATTTCTAACAAAAATTTATTCCATATATTTTAAATTATATAAAAAATCTTTATAAACCTTAGCAATTATATTTAATTATTTTTTTATTTTATTTTTTATTTTTTATTTTACTTTTAAAAGTCTAAATGTTACCTACTTATATAAAACAAATTGCTATTTTCTTAAAACTACATTCTTCAAGGATATCAAACTATTAACATAGTCCCGATGGGTTTTACTATTAAGAATATCCTATATATTTTTGTTTTATTTTCTAAATGCACAATATTAATCTATACTACGTAAAAAGACAAAACACTCCTTTTCCTCAAGCTTAATTATAAGTTTTACAACTCTACAAGCTTATTGTACAAAACTTTTTGCACTAAAACTTTAAAAATTACATTTTCAGTTTTAATTGGTGAAAAATTAACACAATCTAAATCTTTTAATATATACAAATACTAAAGCAAAAGATACAACATTTTTTTCCTCCATGTTTTTTATTGCTGTCATATAAAACTCTCTCCTCCAGTTTCAAAACACAAAAATTAATTGGTAATAAATACAATTAATGCGGTTATTAAAACAACTTTACATAATAAATATAAATTATCAAGCATATCATACAACCAACTTAAACACAATTTGTCGGTATTAGATGTCATTAATAAAAATAATAAAGCATATTGAAGAGCTATCTCTACATGCTTAATCGTGGGCAACTCCTCCTCGTATATTTCAATGTTTGTACTTAAGTGAAAAGGTATCGTGATGAGAAAAGTTCGCTGATCCAACGTGGACCCTTCATCGGATTTAGCCGCCCATCGGCACCGCACCATGGTGGCTCGTCGTTTGGATTTTAATACTCCAGCGACATGGAAAAATTAAAAACAATTTTGAAAAAAGTATTTGTTTCAAAAACGGTTTTTTTTTTTTTTTTTTTTTTTTTTCAAATTCAAATATTACCCCACCACTATATAAATAACACCCATATTTTACACAAAATTCACACTTCTCTTTCAAAAAATATATTATCTTCACCATCTTAATCCATGACCAAAAATGTCTCAAAATCCAACGAGATATGGTTTATGAATCTTCTCAACTCGTCTTTGTCAAACTCGTCTTTGTCAAACCCGTCCACCCATCGTCCAAAAAGCTCGAACTCTTTTAACCCATGAGTCGGTTCAAGCTTATCAATATCCAAGACAATCATGATCACATCCGCAATTCTATCCATCACAACCACAGCAATTCTATCATCACAACATGAGGCTATCCATCACAAAATTACAACATGATTCTATCCATCGCACCATGATTCTACCCTTCCGCGACAACATTACTTTGAATCACAATTCAAAGTACCTCAACTCCCCACCAGCCCGAAACAAGTGAACAACGTCGTCGAGGAAAAAAAATCGTGGCGCCAAAGAAAAAACCAAGACCGTGGTGAATTTGGGCCCGGACGAGGGAGGAGGAAGAAGAGTCTCGAACCACAATTCATTGGTCAAGATAGGAAGAAAAATTTTGGAGGTTTCCCAGCGCCGCTCTCGGTAATGACCGACTAGCGATGCGTTTGGACTCGATAAGGAGGACTTCAGCGGTCGTAGTTCAGGCCTACTCGTACCAAAAATATGGTCACGGGTAAATGGACTCGGATAAATGGTGATTGCCAAAAGTTCAACGGTTTCTGAGCATTTGCAGCGTAAATCAGGGAATGATCTTGATCATATTTAGAATGCAAGACTTGCTTTTAAGGCTCTATCGAGGAAAGCAGTTTACTATGGTCCCGGGTGGAAGGTTTGAAATAATATCCCAAATGGGGCCGCGCGGACGGGATCAATGAAGATAATCTCGCGAATTATTGGCACGATCAAACTCGTCACATGACAAGCCTCGACCGGCAAAAAGTCAAAATCGGTGGAGTCGTCAGCGAGCACCGGGGGAGTCAATCGGATGCTATAGTGGAAGCTTTCGTCAAGATTACAAAAGTATAGTAGGCGGAGCCAAAAGAAGTGTCGAGGCGAGGATAGCGAAGAAAATGCACTCAAAAGTGTCGACAATTGGAGTTTCTCATGCTTGATCTTTGAGGGTTCAGGACCAAAAATCAATCATCAAAAACAAGACCAAATAATAGCAAAATACAACATGTAAAAGGCGAAAAATGTTGTATTTTTAAGTTCGTATGATTTTTATTTTTCCGTATGTTTTATTATTTATCGTATGTTTCTTATTATTAAGTATGTTTTTCCGTATTATAGTTGTTTTCCGATTATTGTAATTTTATTTAAATGAAATGAATTTTATTGTGTTAGAAAAATATGGAAAAGAAATAAAATAAGGGTAGGTGGGGCCCAGTGAAGAGATTTGAGTTATTGTGAATGGGGTATTTTTTAAGTTAGTGTGTTGAGTGATATGACATATGGGCCCAAATGAAGAAGAGTGAGTGCAGCACATACCTTTATCACTTTCCCAAATACATTTTGCTGTGAATGGAATACACAGGGGATAGTGTCATAACATCACGAGTGCGAGTTATATTGAGCGACCTAAAGTGTCGTTTGAAAAATACATCGTTTGATTGAGTAAATTAATCGAGTTTACAAAGTATATGTTAGGATCGAAAAACACAATGATTTATGTGGTTTTGGAGGTCGGGGTTGGTGGAAGAAGATGAAGATCTTCATCTTCCTAGAAGAAACTAGAGAGGAGGAGAAAACAAAGACTTTTATTAAGAAAACACACTTTTACACCTTTAGCCTAATGCTTCACCTCACCCCTCATGGAGGTAATGAGGGGTATTTATAAACTCAATCATGCTACATCTTTGCCACTTACGATACTAGTCCCTAAGGGCCAAAGTATACTACGCATCTAGTCGATTCACGTAAGTGGCGTTATCTTTATAAAAGCGAGGCTAACAATCTCCCTCCAAGATATCGTTACGGTGAATGGTTACAATGAGACCTATAAATACAAAACAAAGTAAATTACAATAGTAATAAACAATGTTGACTTTGTTGAGCCGAGAGTCTCTAGTCTGAATCTTGAGGCAAACTTGAAGTTCTCCACTTAGATGATCTCGGCATTTGATCTTTGGCGTTGGCGTCCACAAATCCTTGTAGCTCACGAACTTCAAATGTAGCGGTCTAGTTAGGTTATTACTCCTCAACTAGTGAGCCTTTTCTTTCCTTTGCTCCTCTGAACCGACAACTCTCTTTCAACCGCGCGGAAAGTAAAATCTTGAT
>CM040239.1:284777479-284789553 GCA_022545495.1 Chrysanthemum lavandulifolium | reverse complement strand
ATCTAAACTAACATTTTCGACACAACTAGATGTTATCCCAAACACTCCTTCACATAGCACATTGATTTGTAGAATATTACTAAATCGACAAACAAGAGAATGAATAGCAAGGTAAGAAAACCACATATGCTATTCAATCAAACAAGCACAAAAGCTATTTGAGATAAGCAAATAATCAAGTAATGCAAAGAAGACAATTTATCATTTAGCATAGCATACGAAAGTTCTTTTCATCGCTTTGTGTTAAATATAAACATGTATACCAAGCTTGATTACTTTATTTTATATTTATAAATTTGATCAAAACCTTAATTTCAATAGAGGACACATTGTTATTCAAAAGCGAAAACATCCGTCTCCAATTAGATCAAAAGTTTGTGCAAAAGTTATGATCGAAAAATTACTTTCTATTATTAATCAATGATTCTGAATTATTGTTTTGAATCGCTTTATGAAATCATTTTAAATGAAAGTAGACTCAAATACCTTTAAAACGATAGGTGGCACGACTTCTAACGACTTACGGTTAAAAGTTATGAATTTTGAAATTCAGACAAAAACTGCTCTTCAGACCACGGATCCCACGGATCCCTTGCTTGAGGATCCGTCCGGTGTAACCGAGGGATCCATGGATCTCGACACAAAATTACAAAATGTACGCTTTGACCCGATTTAAAAGGTTTAGTCTTTGTAGACTTTTTAGTGAAGTTATATTACCCATTTTACCTTTATTCAAGCTTGATTAACAAGATATCTAACAACAAAACTTCAAAGAAAAAATCACTAAAACACTTTTCATATTATGCTTATTATAAGATAGAAGCATATATCACCATTTTGTCCACAAGCAATTTAGCATGTTTTGAAAAAAGTAACTAAGAAAACATACCTTTGCAATATCCCTCTTTATGGTTTTAGAAACCATAGACGCTAAATACTTCATGATCTTCTAAGATACCCCAATCCTTTGCTATATTCCCTTTTATGGTTTTAGAAGCCATAGACGCGAAATACTTCATGATCTTCTAATATACCCAAATCCTAGTATGAAGACTTCTCAAAGGAAAATGTTAGAATGATCTATCACTATCCAACATATGATGAAAAACATGACTTTTGTTTTAAGAAATTCCCTCTTTGTAGTTTTCAAACATACAAGGATCGTATCAAGTTTTCAAAGTACAATATACAAAAAAACTTGTAACGAAGCTCGATGCCAATTGTGGAAAACTAGAAGGGGGTTTAATAGTTTACCAATTTAAAACTTTTTTAAATATTTAGATCGACTTATGTCAATCTATTTGGTTGTTTATGTTGGACGTTGATAGATAGATATATAAACGTGTAATGAAAGATAAAGAGTAAGAAGCACATCACCACGAGTATTTATAGTGGTTCGCCACAAGGACACCTTCCTTGCCCTACTCCACCCCCGAGTCACCTACTCGAGAGTTCGAACACTACACCAACTCCTTATGGCGGAGAAGCCTTCACAACGCCGCTTAACCTTTTCCTGCACAAAGCTAAATACCGAGTTCTTTCACACCAAGGCGAACCACACCTAACACAACGTCGCCTACCCTTTATACGGTGCTAGGCTAACCACCGAGTTCTTTCACACCTTAGGAGAACTAATCCTTCACAACGCCGCCTACCCTTTATTAGGTACTAGGCTAAGCACCTAGTTCTTTCACACCTTAGGTGAACTACACCTTCACGACACAACACCTAATCTCATGGAGATCTACTCCTTGTTACAACACCATCAAGGATATCACCATCCTTGTATATAAACAAATACATATATGTATAATGATGCACCTCATCGATTATACGACCCAGGCATTCTTCCCAAATGCTACTTGATTTGATTCTTTGGCATCCTTCACTAATGCCTTTGACACAACGCTTGGCACCCTTCACTAATGCCTTCGCCTTGACATGTTTAGCATTCTTCACTAATGATCTTGACACGAACGATAAGCACCTTTCACTAATGCTTTGCCTTGACACTTTCGGCATCCTTCACTAATGCCTTCGCCTTGACACCTATAACATTCTTCACTAATGCTCTTGACACGAACGATAAGCACCTTTCACTAATGCTTGCCTTGACACTTTCGGCATCCTTTACTAATGCCTTTAACCCAACATCTATGGAGAAAGGTAGATCTATCAACAAGAGAACCTTCGTTGTCTTGATGATGACGGCATGGCAACTCATGGACTTGAGCTTGCACGTCTTCAAGAAGTGGTGATCTTTCCTTTAAGAGGAACCTAGAAGATCACACAAAACAAAAGACAAAGACTACATAGATCTCTTGGATCCGAGGTTAGAAGGTTAGTATACTGGGGAAGTATGTGTGTAAAGGGATAAGTAGAAAGGAAGAAATGGCTCTCTATTTATAGAGAAAATTTCATCGCTCCCTGATCCCACGGATCCTTCCACTTGGGATCCGCTAGCACAAAGCTAGGGATCCGTGGTCCGCTCCTCTTTGCCATTTTCTTTGAGATGTTGATATTTTAGTTGCAAAGCTAAATGTTCAACTTCCACTTAGAAAAATGTTTTACCAAATTATCATGATCATCCTGTTCTATTTTCTCATTCAGTTTTGAATTTGTGTTTTCAAGCTCAATGACACGATCATGGGAAACTTTCAAAGCAACAGATAATTCATGAAATTGAGAATCAGTAATAGAATAATTTGTAACATTATAAAACACATCTTGAGCAACACAACTAGAGATCAAGTTGTCATTTAAGATATGCGGATTCTTCCTTTCAATTTCATTACATTTGTGTTCACCTTCATAATCATTGACCTCAATTTCCATTTCATTAAACACTCTCTTCATGTCTTTAACCTCGGTGTGATGCTTGCTTTTGAAGAGACTCAAATTGATCTTTAATTGTTTAAAAAATGCATGACCACGTTAAATAACACTCCTTTGTTTGTTCAAACCCATTTCCCTTCAGTAATCCTATTTGGTGTGATTCTCTTCTTACATGTTTTCTCAAAGTCAACAAATAGTTGGTAAACTACATATAAGCTGACTAATGATTTGCTTTGTGTGGGAAGAGTTCTAGGCACTAGATGCATAGGTGTATTTGGGGGATACACAGTGGCAGGAGGCAATTTCCTACAAGGGGAATTCTTTTCAATAAAATCATCGCCTTTTGCTTGTCCATATCCTTTTCCGTAACATTTGTTCGTGGGTCAGCTAGGTCTGAGGTCTAAACTTATTAAAGGCAATCCAGTTTTCCTTAGAATAATTTGGTGTTTTAAATGAGATGTTATGTTTTATGCACAAAAGGCCTTTAAGTTTATCATTCATTTTTTACTCTAGTGACATCATCTAATTTTCTATCTTCCTCGGTGCACTCAACACAAGTAGGTTTTTGTCTAGGCTTAAGAATCTCATTTCCATCATAGATTACCTTTGAATGACTTTTGCTTTAATACAAACCTCGTGATTTTTGGTTCTTCAAGTGCAACACTATGCTTATCACTTAGAACTCTATGCTTAGTAATCATGTGAGCGAGTCTGAATGGTGTTCCTTGCACGCATAACTTGTTTTCAAGTTTGTTCTTTAAAGTTTTAGGTTGGAAAATTCATTTAAAAGTTTTTGTTCCTTAGCATAAGCACTTTTACATTTTCTTGAAGTTCATGTTTTGTTTAACATTTTTGTTAAGCTTTTCTTGTAAGGAATCTAACTCGCTTTTAACATTTCTTCCCTAAAATTACTTTTTTCGATAATTGTACGCATTTGGTCATCCATCTCACGCTTCACGGGTAGTCAATTCAAACTTAGCACGTTGTTCATATATAGCAACTTGTTCCTTGTAGGCATTTAGTTCTGAGGTTATAGAATCATCGTAAGCACATGCGGTGTATTCATCAAAATGTAGTCATCATTGATGCAGAAGATGCATCACTTGGTACAATTTCACTTTCATTTGGTTTCACATATTCATCATATGGGACAACATTGCTATTACCCATATTTTCAATATTTGATTCAATAATTTCAGTTGATTGTACCTTGTCATGTATCTTTTGCACATCAACTTCATTGTATAGTTTCAATACCTCGATATGATTGATTCCTTGGAGGACCGGCCGTTGTTGTGAAGGAGCCTTTGGAGAGACCATTGGTGAGATACTAGCCATAAAGATGGTATGGGCGAGGTTCATCATCGACATCGAGTCAAATGCATCACAATCGCAACTTGGAATGCATTTGGATTGTTGTGTCCCATACCCCACCGGCCGCTTATCCACATCTCCATCGTAAGTTTTGGCATTTCCTCAAGAAGAAATGTAAATTCTTCTTCATCCAATACTGCCCATTATCTTGATCTTGTACAATCGTAATTTTGTCCTTGAAATACTCGCATTTTGTGGACGCTAGGATAAGTGCAGTTCTGCAATGTGTCCTTCTCCACCACGTTGTAACACTTGATTGGCTTCCCTTAACCTTGAGCCATGTTCCTTCCTCGATTCTGATTACCCACATATCCTCCACCTACACCAGCATTACCATAACCTCCTCCTGACATTCCTTGTTCAGTCTGTCATCCTTGAACATTTTGCACCACTACCTTTCCTTCTTTGATTGTAGCATGATTGTGGAGATTGGAACCGGTTATGAGATGATTGTTGGTGTGTGGAGTGAAGTTCAAGTTTTGCTTAACCATTAGAGCCAATTGATTAAAAAGATGTTCCATGAATGTGTCTGAATCTGGAGGCTTATACCCTTCGCTTCAGTGTTGTGATTGATCAAGTTGTAAATGTCCTTAGGTAAACCACAAGTATGATGTTTGAAGCCACGATGTCCGCATAGTATCTCTTCTTCTCCTTATCAAGATGTTCATCATACATCTTTGGTCTATCCAGTCCTAATATAACCGAACCATCGCAGCAGGTTTCAAGAATGTCTCGTAGTCTCAACTTGATATGGTCCTTCATCAATTGATTTGAGGATATTAATCCCATTTTCCTTTCCTAAGCAATACAGTCTGATTCTTTGAGCCCAAGAGTCATAATCGGTTCTATCCAGCATGGGAGGATGAGTATCAAATCCTACAGCTTGAACGTCATCAGCAACAGAAGAAGTGATTGTAGGAATGATTACAGATTCTACGGGATTTTACTATTCTTTGATTAAACCGGGAAATATATTCTTTCACGGGATTTTACAAAATCAAAAGAGAAACCGTAAAACGTAACACGAAGAAATGACATGTCTCAATAGACAAGTTGCACACTTGACAACTCTCACCCAAGACAACTCGAACCCAAGACAACTCGCACCCTAGACAACTCGCTCCCAAGACAAGTCGCAGTATAAGACAAGTCGCAGTACAAGACAACTCACACCCTGATTATCAACTCGCTTAAACGACAACTCGCTTATCAGACAAATCACATAAAACACAACTCGCGTAGACTGACAACTCGCATAGTACACAAGTACACCCACTACTTCCACTACTTTGTCCTTTCTTGTCGTTTTGTCTCAATAGACAACTCGCATATAAGACAACACGCTTCTCAAATCGTGACAAATCGCATATAGTATGTGACAAGTCGCTCAATAAGCATATTCAAGAGACAAATCGCATCAAACATGGGACAACTCGCATCAAAGAAATACATATCGCGACTCAACTCGCATTCAAAAACTTTCAAAACACCACTTTTCAATCCAAAACAACTCAACCACGATGATTCGGACCTTGCAAACCAAAACCTAAACACTTATAATGATTCTAAACACAAAAGTATTATCAAAATCCACACTTTAACACTAGAAATGATCCAAATGATGCAAACTACTCTAAACTCATTCAAACCCAAAAACCTTATGAAAACCACTAGAAATCCAAGAACATGAAAGATGATTGATCAAACCATGGCTCTTGATACCAATTGTAAAATATTGGTTTTCATAAACACATAATCTAATGCACAAAGTAGGCGTATAGTATGAGTTCTAGAGAGAAAGTAAAGAGAGTTGGGAACTTAGTGAGACAAAGAAAATGATATTGAAGCTCCAACCCTTTGCCTTGCTAGGCAAAGGGTATTTATAGTTACAAGCTTAGACGCCTCCTTCGGCCGTGGATCGTGCATACGGTGGGTAAAAGCTCGTCGTCCTCCATGGTGTTACTTAACAAACTACTTACTAACACTAAAATGACTATGACTACGAGCTTAACGATTACATTTACTTGAGGTGACCGACTTTAACTACCGGATTTTCTAAATCCAAACATATGTTTGCGCTTTGCATTATTGTAGGTGGTACCTCAAGATGATGCGTGAAGATGATCCGAATGACTCAAGATTATCTACTTTAATTTAGTTCTCATTGTTCGCTTTCCTTGTAATAAAAGTTGGAAGACATTTGGATGATGTTAACCTTATCAACTCAAAACTTTGCTTATTCAAATGAAAATTCTTAGTTATTTTACACCGTTATATATGGTTCTCATTTGTTATGTTTTATATACCCTTCAATTTTGTTCTTAAGACGACAAGTGTTCATGAAAGTATTGAAAATAAGATATTGTAAAAATAGAAAGCGCCTTATAATGTACGTATGCCAAGACACTAAATTTGGTCTCAACAGCACTTATGTATTAGGACCTTTTTCTTGCCCTTAAATAAGAGTTAATGCATCACACAATTTCGTCCTAAAAACATTTTTTAGACGATAAATGCGTTGTAATATGTGATATAATTTCGTCCTAAAAAATATTTTTAGAATGCATGAATGCGTCTCAATAAGTAATATAAGCCTAGCATATCTTAGAACACTTTAAAGCATCCTATTAACTTGTCTACTAAAACACAAATTGTGTCGTATAAAACACTTTTCGAGACTATTTTCTTTTGTTTCATAATGTTGGCGCTTAATAAGATGCTTGTAAGTGTCCTAATAATTTTTTCACTTTATAAAACGCCTTTATATATAACACTTATATCATTGGTCCTATTATGCTAAAGGTCTATAAAGTAACTCGACAGGACACTACCTCACGCCTTATAAAACCCGATTTTTTAGTAGTGCATCATGCATCATAGTTGATGCATTTAACTATTAACTATGATACGTAACTTATAATAAAGATGCACCAAAACTTATTAGTGCATTAAGGTTATAAGTTATTGCATCACGCTTATAAAGTTATCGCATCACAATCATAATTTTAGCAAGATTAAGATTATAAGTTATCGCATCACAATTATGATTGTGATGCAAGAATTTATAACCGTGATGCAAGAATAAATTTTATAGGAAAAATTTTTTGCGAGAAAAAAAATACGAGGGAGGGAGGTGTTGGTGGGGGAAGTGGGTGGGGTGGGGTGACACATGTCACACGACGTGGCATTGGTGATGTGATAAAGGTGACACACGTTATCTCCACATGCCTTCTTATTTTTTTCATTATAATAAACTTTTCATAATAACCCACCCGTATAATTTTGTGGCTTTCTATTTGAACGCCGGTGATTAAAGTCAAAATGTGAAATATGTAAAAGTTTGTGAAAGAAAATGTGTCAAAGTTAAAATATTAACTACGATTCGAAGCTAGATTCTTTTTATCCGAGTGACAACATTTATTTGACCTCTAACATTCATACTTAATTACCCGTGTTCTTGTGCAATTTGGTGACCACTGTCATTCTTGGTCTCTAATCCTCATATTTTTGGTATTTATCTCTTTCACACTCGCTTTACTTTCTTTATTCACACTACTTGGTGATGATTATTGTATGTCTATAGTTTTCCAATTAGTGACTAGTTAATGACCACTATTTGGTATCTTATCCTTCAAATTAGTGACTAGTTAATGACCACTATTTAATTACCATCACAAATGTTGAGCAATGACCAAAACTTGTTCAGTGACAACTTAATTTTGGGTCACAAAGTTATGTTATTAGTGACTATATTTAGGATGTCCCTAAACCTAGTCAGTAAAGAGGGTTTTCTTGTAGTAGTGTTTTAGAGCAAGAAACTATTAACTTTACGTTATGGAAATATATATGCATTAAAAAGCATCCTAGCAAGTAGCAAGGTACTAGGAACTAGAAGTTACATTAATAAAATAAAGCATTACATGGGTCACGAAATCACTTAATCTAGTTCTAAGAAAGTGTTTCTATGACTACTCGAAACCCAATTATAGGATCAAAGCTTTTACATAACTGTAAATGAGGTGTTTTTAGAATGTTTTGATGCAAAAGCTACCTCATTTATAAATTACTAAAAAAACCAAAATGTTTTCATATAATAACATCAGAGAATAGATCGAGAATGCTTGCCATAGCAACTTGGCACGGTCCACCACAATATTGTTTTAAAAATGATGTTGAGATTGAGATTTTCCTTGAAGTTAGATGATTATCAAACGTTTGTCGGGACATACCTAGCTAGTACCTCCTTTACGCAAGTGTGCCAAAGAAACAAAATAAATGTCAATTGATTGCCTAACCTGATAAGATCAATTCGCATTGATCTTGCTATAAAAGGAATAAGACTGATACTAAACAAAGCTACACTCGTTTCAACTTTCAACAACCTTCTTCTCGTGTAGTTAATTCTTGGTGATTATATATGCACACAAATATTTGATGCATGCATTAAATCATCATACGAAAATGAATTGACACATCGCATCACATTTGGTTATACGGAGTATGATGGACGGAGAGGAAACCAAAATTTAGAGAAAAAGTATTTGATACATGCATTGAATCATCATAAGAAAATGTAACATCTTATCACATTTGGTTACATGGACGGAGAGGAAACAAAATCTAGAAAAATATCGCACGATACATAACAGTAATTTCAAATAACCACGTGAACAGTAATACCATGTGAGACTGCAAATATGGAATGTATTACCACACACAATAAATATAGTTGAAACGAATGGCGAACCCAGGAGTAAAATTAAGATGGTTTCCTTCTTACTAAACGAAGTGTCAATATTTGCTGGTCAACCGGCTGATTTAATTTGGGTCCGGTCGGGTCATATTTGGTTCGGTTAAAATACAAATGCATCATTTTAATAAATCGTGAAATCAATTACAGCTTTATGTGTACGATTATAATATAGATACTAGTTGTGTGTACAAATGTACAATCACCGCTTTTAAAGGGCCCTCCTGTGCACGGTACAAGAGGGTGTTGCAAATTTTGAGGTGTTTGTTGTCTCAATGATTGGTACCAATCATCGGGGTCTCGATTCCGTGCCAAAATATACAACCACAACACCACCTTCCAGTTTTGGGGTGTTTTTATTACAAGCTTTTATTTTACAAGTTTTTTTATAAATATGTGGTGATAGCTTTTGTATTACAAGTTTTTTTACAAGTGTTTTTTACAAAGTTTTATAACTTTTTTTACAAGTTTTATAACTTTCAGTTTTAGAACTAGTTTTTATAACTTTTTTTTACAAGTTTTAGAACTTTTAAAAAAAACGTTGTCGGAAAATTTTTGAGGCTCAGATTCGAAGGTTGCAAAGTGAGATTTTTATCTCACTTTGCCGTCCATTCGGTTTTCATCATTGCCTCGGAAAGTTTTAAGGCTCAAAATCATCATCGGCTCGGAAAATTTTTGAGGCTCAGATTGAAGGTTGCAAAGTGAGATTTTATCTCACTTTGCCGCCCATTCGGTTTTCATCATTGCCTCGAAAGTTTTAAGGCTCAAAATCATCATCGCCGAAAAATTTTAAGTCACAACTGCACAATGTCACCGGTTCACAGTGAATCCGCACAAACCGCAGTCGCTCACAAACCGCACAAGCCTCACAACCGCACAAGTCTCACAAGTCTCAAACCACAAGCACAAGACTCACCACCACGTGTTTCACAAGTTACACGCTTTCAACATGAATGTGGTAAGTAGGATTCAAACCGCAAAGTTCACAAGAATGTACTAAGATTCTCCTCAAAGACAAAGCATACACAAGCACCCCATATAATGCAAAGTAAAGCAACAACACCACAACATAATCCACTTCCCAATCAAGAAGAAAGCAACAACCAACAACACCAACAAGTGGTCCGTAACAACAACAAACAACAACTAGCAAGAACTAAAACAGACCACAAGTGTCACAATTCACGACAACAAGCAACAATCGCGACAATCAACAAGACCATACCCACCATGTCTAGTTCACCATTTAACACACAAGAGGTAAACTTATCGAATAGGCTCAGATTATTAGCTTTTTAGCTCATGTTGGTGCAAATTTAGTTTTGCCATGCCAAAACTCTTTAAGTTTTTTTAAAAAATCATCATTGCCTTTTTTAGCTCAAGTTTATTTCATTAAAGTTGCAAATTGACCTAAAATGATCACTTTACCATCCAAGAATGAAAAGTTTTTAGAGCAAAACACCGAGTTTTTTTCATTAAAGTTTCAAAGTGAATTAAAATGATCACTTTACCATCCAAGAATGAATCTGCATTACCATGGCTAGGATTATATGGGTGTTTATGTAAAGGGTCATGCTATGTGCACCACAAACACCGCAAAACATAACGAAACAGATAATCAAACATTTTTAAACCAACCTCATCGGTTTTCAAGATCATAACCGCCAAGATTTAACAAGTTTTATACTTGTTAGATAAAGTTTTTAGATCTAAAATCTTTTAGATAATCAAATAAAAGTAAACGTTTTTTAACAAACCTTAGATTTTTTTCCAAAACACCTTCAGTTTCAAGATCTAAAGAGATTTTAGATATAAAAACTTTAACAACGAAACAGATACCACACACGAAACCACCACAGCATCACCACCATAACATCACTACCACAATATCATCATCAGATTCAAGATCTAACAAGTTTTATACTTGTTAGATAAAGTTTTTAGATCTAAAATCTTTTTAGATAATCAAATAAAAGTAAACTTTTTTTTAACCAACCTTAAATTTTTTGAAAAACACCTTCAGTTTCAAGATCTAAAAGGATTTTAGATCTAAAAACTTTAACAACGAAACATATACCACACACGAAACAACCACAGCATCACCACCATAACATCACTACCACAATATCATCATCAGATTCAAGATCTAACAAGTTTTACACTTGTTAGATCAAATTTTTAGATCTAAAATCTTTTTAAGATAATCAAATAAAGTAAACGTTTTTTTTAACCAACCTCAAGATTTTTTCAAAAACACCTTAAGTTTCAAGATCTAAAAAGATTTCAGATCTAAAACTTTAACAACGAAACAGATACCACACACGAAACCACCACAACATCACCACCATAACATCACTAACACCATATCATCATCAGATTCAAGATCTAACAAGTTTTACACTTGTTAGATCAAAATTTTAGATCTAAAATCTTTTAAGATAATCAAATAAAGTAAACGTCTTTTTTAACCAACCTCAAGATTTTTCAAAACACCTTCAGTTTCAAGATCTAAAAAGATTTGGATCTAAAAACTTTAACAACCAAACAGATACCACACACGAAACCACCACAACATCACCACCATAACATCACTAACACCATATCATCATCGATTCAAGATCTAACAAGCTTTACACTTAGTTAGATCAAAATTTTAGATCTAAAATCTTTAGATCTAAAATTTTAGAGAGAGTGGTAATACCAACAGTGAGAGAGAGAGTTTGCCGTATGAGAGACAAAACCGAGAATATCAACAGTTCGAGACAGAGAAACCATATGCACACACGATTTCTAAATAAAACGCAGAACACAACGAGAACCACACACGATACATATCAATAAAAATACACACCTCTTTTGTTTTATTTATAAAAAGTTAATAAAACGCTTTTTTAAAAGTATTTATAAGAAAACGCTTTTATAAATGTATTTATAAGAAAATGTATTTATAAAAAGCTTGTAAAAATTTAATAAAAGTATTTATAAAAGTTTGTAAAATTTTGTATTTATAAAAGTATTTATAAAAGTTTGTAAAAAGTTTGTACAAGGTTGTATTTTTATTAAAGTTTTTAAAAAAATTATAAAAGTTGTTGTGTTTTTTATTTTTAGGTGTTCG
>CM040239.1:284759979-284774979 GCA_022545495.1 Chrysanthemum lavandulifolium | reverse complement strand
GTTCTTTATGAACTTGGAACTGAGCGGATTTACAATGCCTTTCTGTGTGAACATTCTTTAAAGGCTTTACATGTTAAACAAACTCTATGAACTCACCAACCATTGTGTTGACACTTTAGCATGTTTATCTCGTGTCAATAAGACGATAGTTGTTGCATGGAACTTAGAGTCGCATCGACATGTTTTGAAGACTTTATACATTCGTATTTACCATTCGAAACATTTTGTAAACATTTTTGTATTATACTGGGACCTCATTGTTTGTAACTCTAATTTCATTAATCGAATGGTAACTTTTCTTGAATGGTATTAGAACGAGTGAGTATATTTTAGTTTAAATTTCTAAATAACGAGGGGTGAACCCCGCGCTCACGGGCGTGTCGCTTAGGTACATGTATATCTCGAATCTGTGTTTGCTAGTCAATACAAAACTAAGTTATCACCACTTGACACATATTTGTTTCAAGATCGGTTATGGATTGTTTGGCTAACTAAGTATGTGAACATTCGCTTTGAGAACATGGCATTAGATTGCATTCTATTAATATTTTAAGCTTGGAACAACATAATAGTTTTTTGCATGCATAAGGTATTTGTGTAGGTGTGGCACAAATATTGTACAAAAATATAGTTTGGCAACCTGTAGGCAGCTAGTTTAGTGATACATAAGCTAATACATGACCATAGCTGACATAGATCTATGTTTTGACACATATTTGTGCACCTGTAACACAAATATTTTGCAAAACATATTGTTGTTCTAAGAACGACAAGAATCGCTTAACTATTTACATTGGATGTAGTTGTTAACAAAAGGTAGTTGACTTGGTCATAGATACGAAATGGTTTTGATGTCGACTTTAGATTTAGTTTTGCTTCTTCTTTTAGTGGCTTTGGTTTCCATTCTCTCTCTGATGAAGCTTCGGTTGCTACTACATAAGTGAAAAAGATAATCGCATTAGTCACTAATAAATGCTAATTAGGCATAGTGAAAGTAATTATAAATATCTAAGTTTGCTTCTATCATTCAACAGAAACCGACAACAATTATTTTTTGAAAATTGTGTATGTAACTGCATTATTTGTGACTGCATAATTAGAAGAAGCCAATGAAGTGGTAACTAGTGTCAATCTATCAAACAGTAAAGTGACTTGCTATTAATAATGAAGGGTGTAAGCAAATTTGGTTTTTTAAATGTTGTTTTATTTCTTTTGTTTCAATTATTAAGGAATATAGTTATAACTTAACTTGGTAGTTGCTAATATTACATTTTATTTATTTAATTTTTTTCTCGTGGCGATATAACAATGTATCTTGTGTATCATTTTTATTCATCACTTATTATAAGCACCTAGCGTACATCTAAAAATAATGATTGGAAGACCAAATATTGAGAAACTAAAAGAGGTTTGTGGTTCTAATGAGCTTAACCATTACTTCAAATTCCTCTTTGTGCAAGTGGACTATAAATGAGGGTCTCATCATGCATATTAGATGAAATGTGATGATCTCGATGCGTGGTTCGGGAGACTTTTCCAAGAGCAAGCTTTACAACCCACTAGGCAGTGTACATAATCGCATAAAGATGTAGTATGGGTAAGCCCAGGGGTTGATCGCTTCTCTGTGGGAATAGAAATGCTAGTCGAGATGTATGACGAAAAGTGTTAGGATTACGAAAATCCATATTAAAGATTCGGTCACCCGCGGTCACCCGAGTATCATCTAGCTCTATCTAGGTCTTAGTCTTATTAGAAAACATTTTAGTTTAAGTATCACAGTGGACTCGGGTCGGTATTTACCCTTTGGAATAAAACCTTGTTAAAGCAAACATTAGTTTTTGATAAGTGACAATCGAATTACCTACTTTATAAAACTTACCTTCGAATTTTAACTCACAAAACCTTGGGACAACTTGCACTTATCTTGGCTATATTACACTTAAATGGTATACTTCCTTGTGTGTTTTAGTTGTCCCAATGATAATTCTAATCTTATAAATTTAAAGATTTTAGAACACATCGAGATCATCTTGCACGATTGTATGAGGCAAGACCGCTCCATAACAAGAACACATTTTTCTTAAGAGGAAAGTTTATACTTTCCGATGACATGATCAACTTGTTGAGAGAACACTTTAATAGTTTGAACACTCAATATTCTCACCACTAGAACATGCTAAAATAATACTTCAAAGTTTACACGACTCCTATGACCATGTCATTATCAACTTAACCAATAATATGGTGATCCATCTTCAATGATGTTGTAGCCGATGTTCTAGAAGAAGAAAATAGGCGCAACAACAAGGATGTCGACAAACCGTTCAAGACATGTGTTGGCTTTCGTGACGAAAGGAAGGTTAATAAAACATGGTCTAATGAGTCAAAGTAAAAGATATACAAATGCTACAACATTGGCCAAGAAGGTCACTTGAAGAAGGATTTTTGGAGTTCCAATAAATCTAATCCTCGAGGAATTTCGCTAGCAATTATGAAAATCATTCTATATTGTGAAGCACCAATTGCAAATGTAAGAAGAAAGAGATTTGTAGTTGTATGGTTATTTGATACCTAAGCTACTTTTGATATGGCTACTAGAGGAGAACGATCCTATTAGTATAAACCAATCTCCAAAGGTGAATATGTATTCGATTGCAATGATCATGAAATAGATATCATTAAGATTTATCATGGTGAAGATGTATGAAGGTACAATCCGTACTATCCGAGATTCGCGACACATGGAGGAATTAAAAAGAATTTATTATCTCTTGAAAAACGGATGACCATGGTTGTAAGGTGGAAATACAAATTAAACAAGATCATGGAAATTGTAAAATGCGCTTGTACTTATGAAAGGAGAAAAGATAGTTAGAACTTATCCGAAATGCACAACGCGATAGGGCTTGAAAAACAATTTATTGTCTGTTGGAAAATTAGATGATGTTCATAAAAGATGGGCTTTTACATTTGAAAGAGAAAAGGTATGTGCGAACTTATACCAAGTGAAAGGTGAGATAATGGGGGAGACAAAAGCATATGTGCCTTATATAATCAAAATGCCATAAAATTGTAGTAACATGGCATTAGAAGCTTGGACATATGTCTGAATAAGGAATGAATATTCTTGTACAAATAAAGCTAATTTCTAGCCTCACAAATGTTTTTTTTTTATTTTTTACCTTTTTTTGTGAGCATTGTGTTATCAGCATGTAACATCACGTAAAATTCAAGACATCAAATTCAATGTCTTTGTCTTAGAATTAGTTCACTCAGAGTCGCCTGCTCACTCTCTATGAGAACCAAAGTATTATAATATTCTAGGAGATATTGGGTGTATCCAATTAAAAAAAAATATTATGTTTTCAAAGTTTACAAAAGCGGGTTGAGCTTGATCCTATAAAGAAGATCAAGTGATTGAGGCCATACAACATAAGCGAATACATTAGTGATGAATTTGATACCTTTTAGGAATAAGAAAGTTATCGCCTAATTATAGTAAACCGTATTAAATCTATTATGGGTACCACCAATTTTATCTGTCTCGTTTTACCAGATTGTAAATTTTTCCATTTGATGCTTTGATGATAATCAAACTAAGTTAAATAAATGGTCTAAATCTACCTACTACTATTTACTTCTGGTTCTTTGATTGGGAACGACTCAATCTCACCGTCTTGCTAAGAAATACCGAGCAATGCTGTTTCACCGCGATAAAATCATTTTAAGTGACCAAATATTGACAAAATACACCAAATGCCTAAAAATATCAATACATTAATTCACGTATCGTTTTACAACAAACTTTATTACAAATTTACAATTACTTTCCGGGGACAAAGTTTGTGGTGTGAGACTAGGCGTTGTTGGTAACAGGATCGCAAGGTGGTCAACCAAGTTCGCTAATGGTCCCATTATGTTACAATGGCTTGAACAAATAATCCAAACATCAAGAACATAGCTAGTCTTCCATTCTTGAGCTCCTTGACCTTCAACTCAAGAAAAGCCATTTGAAATTCTTAATTTCTACATAGTCACACTTTTTTTTTTCTTGCTCGTAGTTTTTACTCTATTAGAGTTTCAGACATTTTCGTGTTTCATGTTTAAGGTCTTTCATATTTTAGTTGCGATTTTGCTAGAATCTGATGTCACTTTTCCAATAGAAAACCCATGTACGCATGCGTTACTAATCATCAAGGCATAATAGAAAATATATGAGCTTTTAGTCTTTAATTATTATTTGTGGCCAAAACACCTATTTCCATGTTTAGTACTACATGTTGACCATGTCTAAAACCATCAATCCATGATCCTCGTTATTTAGAATGCACCCATCAATAATATTGGCCATTTGTTGATGATCACTTCATTGTGCTTTCATCTTGATATATGTATATCAATATATATACAATTTGATACTAGTATATCATTACAATAGCAAGAAAACGAGAGAATGGCAAGCATCCACTTGCCGAGACACTCAATTAAACACCGATGGTCAAACCATCGCCGATCAACCTCAAGCTCGGGTAGCCTTATATATTTGAATATCCAATATCCGAAATACGTGTCGATCTTTCTTTCCTCTAGGGCGGGATATAATCATTCAAGATTCAACTTTTTGTAAATAAAGCCAATCATGTGCATTAAAACTATCTAATAAGTTATCTTTATTTCCTCGTTTAACTTGTTTTTCTTGCGGAGTTGATATGAACAAACTGGATTTATATTTCGCTAGCCTCATATAGTAGTTTTAATAGAGTGATCCTCATGAGAAAGGTTATGTGGTTAAATGGTTGCCTTTATGAAAAAAAATTACGATATGTTATTCATGTCTTATATCAAATTTCATAAATAAGCGAGAGGAAACAAAGCACTCTATTTTTGAAAATGTTAATTTAGTTTCAAAATTAAAGGATAAAATGTGTTGTCCCCATTAAAATTTGAATGACATACGACCACTCTAAGTTTTAGCTATTTTGGATAATTCCATATTTACCCAATTTGAAAATCAAAATACCATATTTCTCCAAAACACAAATTTTAATGCATAAGTACAATGCTTTTGTTGGGAAATATGGAACTATGATGTTTAAGTTGGGCAAATATGAAATTACCCCTTTTAAAAATCAACCCAAACTCGCTCGTTGTGACAAAATAAGTACAATCCATGCATTTGTTTACCTATAAAGGAGCCAAATTTCCTCGACACTTGTGACTTACTATGTCTTATGTGGTAGTTGACGGAGAAGCGGTAAAAAGTCATCCCATCAATACCATGGGTGTACACAACAAGATCAAGGCAACACAAATCGGTACGATATACATTTGTGTATATACATATCCTAAAGCTCTTTCGGTTCTTATCTAGTGTCCGATTTGGGAGCAATTAGTCGAGTGTTTCATTACACGATTTTAAAGCAGTCAAGATTCGGTAAGAAATGGGACACATGGCATTGGATGCAACAAGCGAAGCGCCAAAAGTGCAAAGGACTTGGCGCAAGATGCGACTACAAAACGGCTAGCATAGTCGTGGAGAAAATCATAAAGAACAAGAATAATCATAACAAGATAAACAATCCTCAAGTTTGAATGAAACATAATATATTTTATATCATTATAACCTATTTTATTAGATATGTTATCCGGCCCATTCGACAAGAGCCTTTCAATGGATAGGAATTAGAAGACTTATGTTATGCTCAATCGCTTACAAGCACATGCAAGAGTGATATGTTGAATAGGGCCTCAATCTTGTACAAGTTAATGTAAGGTTGTGTTTGTTTTTTTGAAAAAGTTTGAAAACCTCTTATATATCCGATTCGGTCGATGTTTTGGCAATTTTGGTAGTTTGTTTTCTTTCAAAGTTAAGAGGCTTAAAAGTCCGATTAAACTCCTTTTCGGTTAGAGGTTGGACTACCTCTGTTGATCTCTAAAGGCCACATAAAAGATAAAGGAAAATAAACAAGGTGCTCTACACATGCTCACACATCTCCATTTCTTCGCTTTCTCCAACATCTTGATCTCGCTAATCCACCTCGAATTTTTGCTCCAATCTCTACTGTTAGTCTCTTTTGTTTCTATGAACAATTGGATAAAGTATACTAAGTTTATTGATATAAAACAATCGTTAGTTTTATGCACTTGGTTTACATGGGTATTTATAACTTTATAACCGACACTATGAACCATCCGTAGGATCGATATATTATTGTGTTGATGATTCGGTGGTCTTGGATGATCAAAATACATGTTTATCATTTTAGAGAGAAAGTAGAGAGAGGGTGTTCTTGCTAGAGGTTTACACAAATGAAAGGTTAGATTGAATGAGAAGCACCACCCTTCCATGGATGGAAGGGTATTATACTACACAATACACCGACCACCTATCGGCTCGTGGATTAGGTATACGATGGGTAAAGACCCGTCCTTCCTCCACGGTGTTACTCTAAACTAAACTACACTACAAACTAACTAATAAATTACTTAATAACGAATAACGACAAGTCTATGAGCTAACACGCTAGATAATATTTGGGGTGACCGAAACTTCACTATGGAATTTTCTAATTCCTAAAAATCTCCCCAAGTGGAGGTCACCCCATGTTTTATATTTCAATCCTAGCATTCTATTTAATCTTCGCCTTGAGCTCAGACTTTAATTCTTCAATTTCCGCATTCATTGTGCTTAGCGGTGATTCTTCAAAGTCCGCATTGATTTGTACTTTCGTGGAGGTCTTTGAACGATCCACATCTTTGATGATCTTCGAGCTTTCTTTGAGATCATCACCCAAGAAATCTGGATCACCCTTTTGTGTTGCTATCATGTGAAGTTGTGACTTTAGGACCGACATGCTCACACTTTTGAATCATAACATCTTTCCAACAGAGTAGCGGAAGCCTTCATGGTTCATGATATTTGCGGTGAAGGTACATAGTATGAAATATCGAGCCGTGTTATGTAGATATGCACCGGTCATGATCTCTTCAAATTAAGTGTGGATGCTGTGAGCATGCGGCTTTGGATTGACTCTCAATTCGATCACCGCAACCGTCCAAGTGTACCGCAAACAACAGTTAGCAATAAACACACGAAAGTGTCTTTGACCACTTTCATTTGAATTGAGGTACACGGCCCACGGTTGCCCCGTTGATCGATACAAGCATCACTCGTGATCGGTATAATTCAAGAATCTCCTTGAACGCCTCAAAGAAGACAACACGGAATGAGTGAACCAAAGAAATCTTTGAGTTTTAAAGAAAATCATACCATGACATAACATTAAATCTTTAGATCACCACTTTTTATTGTACAAAACGGACTTTAATGAAGAAATATTGTATGAAAATAATTTATTTTAAATCACTCTCCCTCAATCGATGACCGTAGTCGTTGATTGAGTGACTTATATTTTGATAAAATGAAGTCCGGTGATTTTCAAAATTTGAGTTCAATTAATTTTCAAAACAATATTTTCCATTTTAAAAATTATTCAATTTTTTTCAAAATTGTTTAAAATGGTATCTGCACAAAGATACATTAGTGGTTGAGAAGATTTTGTTGTTGTTCTTGAGGGTTGGAAGAAAAACCGTCGCAAATGCAGGTGAGACTTCTTACGTTGCATTTTAATGCCAATCGAGGTCAAATTAAGCTCGCTTTCTTCAATCACTTAGAAGAAAACCATCTGGCGATGCAAAGGACACCTCTTACGTTGCATTTATGCCAACTCTCCATTGAAGTCCAATTAAGTTCGTTTCTTCATTTGTCAACCCAAGATATAGTTACCCTTTCCTTCGCATCCAATCATCTTCAATTGTGGGATCCGGATCGGAACATTCTTTTATACCAATATACCGCATACGTTAGTGAACACACATCTGTATATATGGTGGTCGACAACACCCAAACAACAATCGACTAATAACGGTCAATTCAACATATCAATCGATCATATAAGGTATGGAATAATGTGTTAATCAATCTATAATCATCTAAACTTAACAAATACATCCTAGAAACCTAGTCCTTCAACATAGGCAATTATATTTTGAGATAAGCACGAGGATGATTAAGAAAATCCGTTAGATGATTTAAATTTGAAAATATTCTCCTCTCAATCAATGACTTATTTTACTCAAAGTTAAAAGCGTCAAGTCATTGATTGAGTTTTCAATTTTCCAAAACTATGAACCGATTGTTTTAAAGCAACTCAATTTCCACCATTTTGGAAAACAACAAATATTTTTCAAGAATTTATAGACGGAAAATATTTGTGTAGGAACAATGATCCTTCGACATACTTTCCTCAAATAGTTTTAGGATTAGTGCACCAAATATTTGAAAATTGTTTAGCGTAACACTTTCCTTCCTTTAAAGAGTGGGTTGTTATTCAAATAATGGCAAGCCATAGTTTAAGCTCGTTCTGATCAAATAATCGCAAGCCATTTTTGAAGTGCGGTTCTGATCAAATAATCAGAAGCCATTTGATTTGAGACATGTTTTGAAAAGAAATATTTACACCTCCTCGCCGAACTTCATCTATGGTCCCGTGCCATTATTGAATGACATTTCTAAGACCGTAGATGTTATCGATACCGTAAGACATGTCTTGGAAAACATATTTTGGTATTTTTAAATTTTTCTAGATTTTTATGGGTTTTTGTTGGTTTTATATTTTTCTATTTTGTTTTTGTTGGTTTTATATTTTTGTATTTTGATTTTCAGATAAATATATACAAAGATAGAGTAGATGATATAGTATAAGAGGATGATGATACGAGTACCGAGATAAGGATATCGAGCAGCCCCGTTGTAGAAGATAGAAATCATCACCTCTTAAACATTCACCACCAAAGCTTCGAGGCTCTTGCATTGAAGAGGAAATTGAACCATCTCGAAAGTGAGACTCGCAGCTTCCCCAAACCGAAGATCCATTAGATGAGCAGATTCAAGCTTTCTTTCAAGCTTGCCTTAGCGGTGTACAGAGAAGCACACCATTATCATAAATCCACGCTCCTTTTAAGAACGATAATCGACATCCTCCGCTCGGGTTATATCATCAAGACGAACAACGAGAACGTATCATCTCACGAGTAAATAATATTCTCAATTTTTTTTCACTTTGAATTCAAGCGATCCATTCCAAAAGGTGTCAAGAGAACAATTCCCCAAGTAGTTGAATTGATGCGATCGCCACTTTGTATAATGCTCAAGAACTCTCCCGAATACACATCATGAGGGAATGAAAACACCTTCCATGTTCACATTTTCTTCCCGGATGATCGTGTATGAAGCTCAAGAACCCAAAGTACACCAATACCCAAGAGCTCTCCCGAATACACATCATGAGGGAATGAAACACCTCCACAATGTTCACATTTTTCTTCCACGATGATCATGTATGAAGCTCAAGAATCCAAGTACACACATTCCTACCAAAAGAATAACTAATAATACCTCCTCATGTCATATATTTATCTCCTTGAATATGTCATACTTGTGTACCTCTTTATCTTCGTAAACTTTCTTACATCTCTTCCCCACGAAGTTGGAACAAGAACACTAGAAGCTACTAGATACATCGAGTTTCTCTGCGGTCATGACATTTGTCTTCCCGGATAACTTCAATCACTTAGAAGTATTAAGTTCATCATGTGTACTGTTATGCTTTTATATGCTTGTCTCTTCCCTTTGCTAGTCTAGACACTTCATAATCAAAGCAACATAGTATAAGCCCAAATACTTGAAATCTTTATGAGAAGAACACTTTAACTCTTGTGAGAATCAACTTGTCAAGACTCTCTCGACTATTTTTATCAACCCTTACGTAGACAATTTGAAGTGACCACCGATGAAGAAAACCGATATACCCTACTTAAAACCAAGTCAACTTCCCACATTTGTATCTTAAGCTTGCACCTAATGATGGAAGAACGGTGTAGAGAATTTATGCTTCAAGCAAATCTCTAAGTACTCACTACCCAAACAAAGTATGAGACATTAAGACCTCTTGCGATTATCCACACCGTCATATGCGTGTGACATCGAGTAAAACAAAGTAACTCCTAATAGTGATAGTTAACCGTGTCTTCAACCATCCACCTCATTGCTGGTAACTAGATAAACCAAGTCTTCAACTCAAATTCTTAAGCCCGAGCAAGTTATCAAATAAGAACACGCCTTTGTGAAAGTCAACTTCAATCTCAAATAAGTGATAAATGATTAACCCAAGTAATCAACTTGTGTCAAATGTCCAATACGAGAAATAGTCAATAACAACGCCTCGAGGAGTCATCGCTAAAGAATATGAGCAAGTCTAATTGGGATTGAATCGACTTATACCTCTCTCCCAATTAGTGCTCTCCCTAAATCGACAACTGCTTGATAGATGCCCATTTGAAGAAGTCTTTAGAACGTTAAATACAACTCTTCTTTAGTCTTCTAACATGTAGCGTAAAATGTAGAATAGATCAGACTCGACCTTCTTCAAGATTGTGTTGGGAATAGATAGTTAACATCTTCAACTCACACCAAAAGCATCCCACCAAAAGCATCCCAATTAACTTACATCTTGCAAATACCCTTAACTAAAATCCTCCCAATCAAACAAGAATGTAAAGATGTTCATCAAGGAAATCAAGAATCGTGCCGCAACGAACATACAAGATGGTAACACCAAGCAAACAATCACATCAAACAAGAACATAAGGTCGTTCGGAATCATCATGTTGATGTGCACGTGAAGCTTTAACTGGAAGCACTTTGTCGATAAACCCATTAATCCGAGTGAAGATGTCAACCAACGGATCTCGTAAGAGAAAAACTCCATGTGAAGATTACCCGATTAGAAGAAGCTTGGTTCTTACATGAGTTTAGAGCCGTATGACCATTTACATTCTCAAACATCAATCAATAATGCAAAAATTCACACTTCTTCCCCTCAAGAATTGCATACAGAGATGCCATTCTTGATTAAACAAGTGAACATTATCCAAATGTAGTCTATTCACACTTCTCCCCGCAAAATTAGCACAGATGTCGCCATCGTCATTATAGTTGACAAAGTGGAATCGAAAACTATCAACAAGAGTCTTGCTCACTTGATGACCCAAGCGCATGGAAAAAGTATGAAGCATGTTGACGAGAATGGTCATTAATGAGAAGATTTATCTTCTTCCGAAGATAAAGCGCTGAAACGTACACTTTTCTTTTCTATAGAGAACGAGGCATGAACTGTTGTGTTCATACGTCATAATGTTGAAGCACGAGGCTCGAATCGATGTGAACAGGCGTCATAAGAAGATTTCTCTTCTTCGTAAGATAAAGCGCATCAAACGCACACTTTTCTTTTCTTTAGAGTACGAGGCATGAACCAAGTGTTCATACGTCATAATCTCTCTTTTCAATCTCTTTAGGCAAAACATGTAATCCACCCCATTATCATTCAGTAGGCTCTTTGTAGTGACAACTGATGGAGAAAACCCATTATGATGAATTTGACTCTGAAGTAAGCTAACCCGAACTTGTGACTTAAACTTGCACATATGTAACAAAGAGCGGTGTCGAGACTTCATGCTCCATTGAATCTCTAAGTACTCTATACTCTTCATCCAACCAACCATCAAGTATAAGACGTACATCACCTCTTGAAACTCCACAATTGAATGTGACACTGAGCACTACAACGTAACTCCTTAAAGTGATAGTTATTTTGTGGTGATATGAGCCCAATTCCCCCAAGTGGTAAAAGAAAAGGTAAAAGTCACCCAACAATAACTAGATTTCCAAGTCTTCGTTTTTGATAATAAGCCCAAACAAGGATCATGAAGAATCTTCATCCATCCATCCCGATACCTTCGAGATACTAAGTACACTCCTCGTGATAATTCACTTCAACCTCAAATTAATAATATCAATTAACGCGTTGTCACATCTTGTGAACTACTCAAATCTAGCCTTTTTTGACATTTAAATGAACTTTGATAATGGTTTCATCCCGACCATGGTTAAATGCACATAACCCCGTAAAACCTTGTAATAACCAAACCGCCATGACGAATATCCAAACACACATCCAATTCATGAAGTACACTCTTTATCCTTCTTCAAAGCGAAACCGAGAACCAAAGATCAAATAAGATCCCGAATACGCTTTCTTCCTCCATGATGGTTCCATCAATACGGATTTACAACTCTATGGTTTAAACCGAGAAATAGTTTCTTTCGCGGGATTTTACAAAACTAAGAATAAACCGTAAGATAGATCCGAAAACACACTTTATAATTACCAGGATGTTTCCATTTTTTCACGGGATTTTACAAGTCTATGATTTAAACTGAGGAATAGATTCTTTCGTGGGATTTTACAAAATCAAGACAAAACCGTAAACAATGTCAGTTTGAACGTGTTATGACAACTTTGGTTTCGATGAATATCTATTTTAGGTGAACATGCATTGGTTCATCAGCGGTTTATTATCCAACATCATAAACATCATCAACCATCCAATAAATACTTTGGTAAACACATCATTCACGCATTCAGTCGGCTATTGCAGTGACAACATGGTGAAGTAACCCGATATGCCAAACTTGATCATGAAGTGAAATTCCCCAGATTTGTTACTTAAACTTGTACTAATCCTTGTGAAGAAGAAACGGTGTACCCAATGTACAAAACCTCTTGACATATCCTCAACTGCGTGAGACACCGAAGTGATAGTTACGTTGTGGATTAAGTGAGAAAGAATTACAACCGTAACGAAATAGCCAAGTCTTTATCACACTCTATCAATGCTCAAACAAGTCATCTTCGCAGAAGGGTAGAAAAGATGAAAATAAGTAAACGCGCCCCGAAAAACCTCACTTCAATTCCAAATAAGAAATACCAACTACAAGCAACCCCAAAGTCAACTTTGTTCAACCATTAATTCAAGCCGCAATATAATAATATTCGTGAAAATGAATAAACAAAGTACCCAACCGCATGACCCATCGAATCTCTTCATCTCACACCAAATCCCATCATCAAATTTCATTGCCAAACAAATCTCTTGAGAATCCCGTCAGTCCATCATTATCATTGATTTGTTGAGCAACTCATGTATGTCAACGATTCGAACAAGCCATGAATTTGTATTTCCATGAGAATTATATGACCAAGATACCACTCGTTTACAAATCATGTACCATGAATAGCACAATGTATTAAAAACACATTGGATAAATAATTCAAGCCAATAGATACATTATTCCAAATCAACCCATAAATCAAGTGACATATCATTGATAAGTGATAACCGAACTTACACGATCCTTCAGTATAGCAATATCACATTCAAATTGCCACTAACCAAATCCAATTCAAATATACACGGCCCATTAGACTTTTACCCAATCCGAATAACCACTTATACCATGGCCTAATAATTTTAACTAACCGGATTCGTATAATGTACACTATCACAATCACATACAGTATGATTCTAATAACATTTGTTGATAGTGTACCTTAACTAACCGGTTGATAGTGTATCACAAACCAGAGTTATTACCACACCATATATCATGGCTCAAATCCAACCCAATACTTGTCCATTCCAAGATATCATGTGGCCCAATACTACATCCGAACTAACCCATATCATAACCCAAAACGCATGTTGGTATAAATCGACACATACCCTAAAGATTAGGAACCCTAATCACATAACAAATTTTATCCGCCTCAACACCTACAACATCTCTCTCATCAACACTCGGATCAAAAAATATTACGATCATAAATCATCTCACCTCTTAAATTAGATCGATTGAAGTACTCATAACATGCTAATCGATCTCCAAAGACATCCAACACAACTTTACCGTAAACAATCTTGATGAATAATGTGCGTTAAGCCGTGGATGGTTTGAAAGCACTCAACACAATTATTGTGGATGGCTTGAGCTGTTGAGATGACAACGAGATCAAGACCATACAATAAAAGGTAGGTTTATTTAAGAGGATCATGTAGGGTTATCATTAAATTTTGTTTACAAATCTCCTCTTTTTGTCCACTGAGATCGAAACAAAGAACAAGGAAAAGCATATTTGCTTATTTCTTTTCTTTTTAGGTTTCGTATATTAAGCATAAGAATCTATGATGAGTATCAATTTCGTGTTTATGGCAATTGGTCTTGATGTACTTAAGTACCACGAAAGTTGAAATATGAGATTCAAATAAGTCCATGTTATATGTATTTCGAGTCTAGGTTAGGTTTAGAGTTGGAGATGTGATGAAGATATGTAGTTTTGTGGACTGATGATGGTCTTGGCAAGGACAGAAATCGAGTGGTCATTGGTATTGTTGTTGATGAGGTCAAGTCGCCTACGCTTTTCTTAATTCGCTACCTTTTTGCATATCATACACAACTCGCTACATCGATTTTCTTGACATAAGTCATCGCTTATATGAGTCAAGTCGTCGCTTGTTAAATAACAAGTCGTTACTTTGATGTTGTGTCAAGTCAAGATGACCCGAGTCGACTCAATAGTCAACTCATATGAACAAAAAATGACAACTCGCCACCAAAATGAGACAACAAACTTGCCAAGTCGCCACCAAGAATGCCAAACATACAAACCCAGAAAACAAACCCAAACCCAGAAAACTGTATATGAAGGATACACCTTTTTGACCCATTTGACCAATGTTTGGACTTTAAAATCGACCATATGACTATAAAATCTCGTTTGGACAATAATACTTATCTTCAAAATATGACCCTAGAATACTGTTTGACCATAAAATATGACACGAAACCATCAAAAGTCATGTAGTAATAATCTTGTTTGACAAACAAGACACAAGACAAGCATGTATTGACCAAAACATTTAAACAGTTATACCAAACTAATAAACCAAAGTGATTTCTTGGCCAATAAGCGCATAAAACAGATTTACCAGTTACAAAAACCACAACAAATCATCACAACACAATAACCTTGGCTCGTACCA